>JABUQX010054375.1:0-2500 GCA_015478945.1 Trachelipus rathkii
TCAGCATTTATTTGCACAAGACCAGAGTGTACAAATCTTAATTTTTTTGCACGTATTATATCCTGATGTTTTTTAAAACAGAATGCATTATAAAATTCACGATTACATCACGACATTCAAGGAATATACCATCGTGATCAAAAGAGCCTTGACACTATCGTATAGACACTGTCTACATCCATAATGTTCACAGTCTAATTTATGCGCGATATTATTGCTGTTGAAAGTGTAACAATATGTGCAAAAGATACCATTCATATATTTATTCTTTTTCTTGGTATTCTCAAAGCATAACTTTAACTTGTCTTCTTTTATAGCATAGTAATGATTTACTCCATCATGCCTATAATGTAAAAAGGGTCATCTCTGTTTCTCGTTAGATGGATTATAAAGTATTTTTACTCCATTACCTTCAGGGCCGAATACGACTATACGGCATTTTTCGATATTCTCGATTTTTTCAAAATCAGTTACTATGAAAGAATCTGTATATTCCATACCACATTTTTTAGCTAATTCTTCTGCCTCTTTCTCAACTGTATAAGAATGAATATTTTTGGGCTCTATACATTCACGAGTTATTTTCCTAAACAGCACAACAGCTTTGAAAGCACAACCTACAGCTCCTTTCTCTAGATGAACTTTACTAATGTAAAGATGTTTGAAACTGACGTTTTGCGGTTCGAATGTATCAGTTTTACAGTCATTACCTTTTGCCTTTAGCTATCATGAACACAGTAGCTACTACTTTGAATTTGGTAAAGGATGCCTTGTCACCGGACTGAAATGACCCTTCCAAACGTCTCATCATCTCTTTCACCCCAATATTATCTAATATATCTCTATAACTAATGTTTACATAGTATTTCCGGTCAGGTGACTGATCATCTCCAAAAGTAAAATTGATTCCAACCCTCATACGTAATCTATCGTAGTCCAAGTCTTGTAATACAGCACTTGGACTATGATAGGATTCGTATGAGGGTTGGAATCAATTTCAAACGATGTTTCAAGATCTCTTGGTCCATGGAAAAAGTTTTCATCAATAACATTTACTTCATATGTGTGACGTTCCATTGACTTTTTAAGTTTCTCTACAGAGATGTGCGTTATGTCTGTTATATTGGTCTTTCTCTTCTTATTACCAGCATTCATCATCGAAGGGTTAGCCTGGAATAAATAGTCATTATTATTATTTATGATACATTAGGCAATTAAAATCAAGTTTTCATGCAATTTAGGTCATTATACCAATAATATATTAGTTTAACATAGTATTTCTCATTCCATATATTAAATATATTATCCACACAACAACAAACATACCATTTTTAAAGGGTGTGATGATAACGTCACGTAGGGTGCTTTTTACTCAAATGTATGGTTGTATATTCAACACGTTTCTGGAAAAGAATAATTTTTTTAGTTATGTGCATATATCATTTTCCCTTTATTCTTTAATTAATGATGTATTTAATTACCTTACGTTGCTAATTATTGACCAGATGTATTACAATGTTATTTTTAAATGAGAAAATATATATATATATATATATATATGATATAAATATATAATATATATATATATATATATAATATATATAAATATATATAATATATATATATTATAATTTTATTTATAAATAAAAAATATATATATATTATATATATATTAAAGAAAAAAATCTTACCTAGCTGAAATAAGTATTGATTTGAAAAAATCCTCATGTGTAGAATATAAAAAACTTGGATGATGATACAAACAGGATCTGACAAAATGAGTCTTTAAAGCTGTTGATTCGTAAAGAGCACTGATTAAGAAGCCCTCCTAAAACGAGCTAAGCTCACTGATTTATATATAAATCAGTGAGCTACTCGATGGTGTGTTGCAATTCACCTCTGTAGATACGCACGAGTTGCCAGATTTACCAGTTTGTTTAATTAAATATTAATAAAGTATTGCAGTCAACTTTATGTAAATGGTATAGCACCCCCCCATAAATCATTTCAGTTCGAGTTGTATTTTTTCGGAAAGGGGCGGATCCTAAAAAAAGAAACCTAAAAATATTTTCAGGTGTTTACTATTGCATAATTTGGTATTGTGTGTGTTGTGTGGTGTCATTTATTCTTAGTTTCATTACAATGGCTAGGTTAGGATATAATAAATCTTTGTTAAATATTACTTGTTAATGTAAAAATTAGCATTGATATGTTAGAGACGATGCTTGAAAAAGTGTGAATAGGTTACGTTTTGCATACCATGTTAGTTGCTTTACTGGTGTTAAGTGTGGAACTTTGTTAAGGTTAGCAGTTCGTTTTCGCATGTATGTATTTCTTTACTGTGTTATTGTGGAACTTTGTTAAGGTTAGCAGTTTATTCGGGTTTAAGGTGCTTTAGGTTTATCGTTGTACATTATTTTTCTTAGTTCAGTTGATGCTATGTTAGCTTTATTAATGTGAAAACTTTGTTACGTTAACATACTTTCGTTGATCTGTATAT
>JABUQX010054375.1:20000-22500 GCA_015478945.1 Trachelipus rathkii
TCTTTCAGAATAGTTTTGTATCGGCCGCTTCCTGATGGAGCGACCATCGTTCCTCCTTTTTCTGTAAATTATGGTGGGCTTCTCTTTTTTGTTCTTTCTCCAAATATATTCTTACTTTTCAGCCAACGCTCATCTCAGCAGAACTTCTAACCATGTCATTGTTATTTTTGATGACAACTTTCCATTCTTCCACTTCTTTCATAGCTAATCTCCCTTTTGCTTTTGGCAGTTAAGGAGTTCACTTTCGACTTTTACTTCCGATTCTATTCTTGCCGATCTTTAAAGATTTATCGGTAGGGTTAATTGCAATCTTATGAAATTCCAACTCTTTAAAACCTTAAAGTTACGCCTCCCAGATTTTCCTCTCCTTCAAACGGCTCTAAAGTCTCACCTGTGAACAATATAAACTTTTTTTGGACTGAACTAAACAACAAATTGTCAGGAAACATCATACAACATCGTTTTGCAAAAGGTGTCCTCAAAGGCTGTGAATCTTGGTTGAGGTTGCTGGAATTTTCATTTTGTTCATTCTCACGTGTATATTATATAGACCATTGTAGTACTACTATTCTTACATTTGGGTGGGGGGGGGGGGATACCGAGTCCAACTTTCCATGAAGGGTTATGTCTTTGTTCTTGGTAGGTTTGAATCTAAGAAGAGAAACTAATTAATTGGACTATCCCCTTCTTTCAAAAGTTCCTTGACCTCCTTCTCTTCTGCGACTTGGCAGCGGAGCACTTACCTCTTTTCTATAGATAATCAACTGCGGATCCTCGAGAGAGTTGACGTCTCCGCATTCCTCCTCCAATCGCGTCGCCTCGTCGAAGCCAAAGGGATGCCTTGATTTTATTCTAAATATTTTTTTATTCTATTGATTTATTTTATTTTTTGTAAATATTGGTAACTCAAGGCTTGCTCGTTGTGGTTCCTCCTTCTTTCCAGCAACCTCTGTTCTTTGGAACTCCTGACAGACATTTTGATTTCCTGTTGTATTAAATCTTCCTACTTTAAAGTCCACTATCTGCGCTAACCGTGAGGGAACTTGCGTTAGGCTTTGGGCTCGGGTGGAATTTTTATTTCTTTTATCTTTTGTCCTCTCCTTGAAAAGGATCCCTGCCTGTGAATGGTGGTAATGTGCATATATATATATATATATATATATTATATATATACATTCTATGCCCAATTATATATATTATATAATATATATAATATATATATATATATATATATATATATATATATATATATACGGTATATATTATATATATAATATAATATATATATTTATATTATTATATATATATAATAATATATATATATATATATATATATATAATATATATATATATATATATTATATATAATATATTGTTATATATATATATAATATAATATATATATTATATATATATATATATATATATATATATATATATATATATATATATATATATATAATATATATTATATATATATATATATATATAATATATATGTATATATAATGTATATATATATATATAATATATATTATATATTTATATATAATATATATTATATATATATATATTATAATATATTATATAATATATATATTATATTAATATATATATATATATATATATATATATATTACAGTTAAACCACCGCTCACGGCAGGTTTTATTCAAGGATGGAGTGTACTCGATTTAACTTCCGGAGAAACGAACCAAGCCTATAATATATCCTATATCTATAAATTATAAATATATATATATATATATATTATATATATATATATATATATATTATATATATATATATATATATATATATATATATATATAATATATATATATATATATATATATATATATATATATATATAATATATATATATATATATAATATATATATATATATATATATATATAATATATATATATATATATATTATATATATTATATATTATATATATATATTTATATATATAATATAATATTATAATATGATATATATAATATATATATACTATATATATATATAATATTATATATATATATATATATATATAATATATATATTATATATATATATATATATATATATATAATAATATATATATAATTATATATATATATATATACGGTTATTATATAAAATATATATATATATATATATATTATATAATATATTATATATATATATATAATATATATATATATATATATTATAATATATATATATATATATATATTACTGTATATTAGAAATGGACCAAATATCTATTTTTCAATATTCCCGTGTACAAATGTTATGTGAATATTTTTTTTAATATCCGCGAATGCGAACGTGAACGAGCTGCGTAATTTTTCTCAATATTTTCGCGAATGCGATGATTATTTATTGCCAGTAATGTGCCAGTTTTCATGTTTGGTATAAGTGGAATATTTACTAGTCTTGTAAGAGTTCGGTCATAAAAATTGATTGAATATAATATGTTTATTTTCCTTTGT
>JABUQX010054375.1:37500-40023 GCA_015478945.1 Trachelipus rathkii
TATATATATATATATATATATATATATATATATATATATATATATATAATATATATACTGATACTATGTAACAATGGCACTGACGTTGATTGTCCCATGGCAGTAGCATTGGGAACAACTATCAGCTGTTGAATAGCTTTTCATATGAACTACTCTAGTTTGTAGGAATTACAGTTAACAGCCCCTCCGGATATTTGGAAAAACGACGATATATATATATATAGAGCTGACTGCCGTCATGAATGGACGCACTAAAAACAGAGGGGAGGAATTGAAGAGAGGACTCAGAAGAAAGAAATTAGAGAGAATGACTTAAATCGGCAAGAGATAAAAGAGAAGGTTTTGAAATTTTCGCCATTAAGAAGAGAATGAGTTTTCAAGATTGAATAGAACTGGATTGAAAATACTGCGGTAGTTTACAAAGTTAACCAAGTAGCCTGATTTTGAAATTTTAATAAAATTACATCGGAATAAGATGAATATATATACTAACATAATTAAATGAAATGGTGAAGCTCCAAAATTTTAAATCAAATTCTTTTTTTTTTAAAATAAAGCATTTTGAAATTCATAAATGAAAATTATAGATTTACATCTTTTGAAAACTCTAGATAAGAAAATATATTTTTGAAATAAAAGAAAAAAACTTATGTAATTAAAATTTTTGTCAGAAAGTATGAATTCACCGCCGAAATTGAACTACATATAAAGGAGGATTTCTTCGTATTGGATTGATTGGAGCTGAGTACTTCTTTTTCCAATTTTCTCTTCTCTTAAAGGATAGGAAATTTAATGGCGCATTTTGTTCATTATGAAGATTTTCTTCGTACATTCTGCGGAGTCGGCTCATATAGGTCAGAAGAATGGATCGAAAGCACCAAGATAGCGTCGGTAGCTCAGCGTGAAACATCTTCAACTAAGCGAGGGACCCAGGTTCGTCACTGGTCGGTCATGTTTGTGTAGATCCCCTTGGGCTTAGCTCCGTCCTGCTCGGACGTTAAATGAGTACACCCCTCCTAGGTAGGGCTCTGCCCGTGAGCAGCGGTAGTAGCTGTAAAAAAAAAAAAAAAAAAATATATATATATATATATATATATCTATATATATATATATATCTCATATATCTATATATATATAAATATGTATATGTATATATTTATATATATAGTATCTGCATATGTATATATATATATATGTAAATATATATATATATATATATATATATATATATCTCTCTACATATAATAAATATATATAATAATATATATATATATATATATATATATATATATGTATAATATGTTTATATATTAATAATAATAATAATAATAATAATATGTATAATAATATAATAATAATAATAATAATAATAATAATATATAATAATATAATAATATAATAATAATAATATGATATGTAATATGTAATAATAATAATAATAATAATATAACAAATAAAATGAAATAATAATAATAATAATAATAATAATAATAATAATAATAATATAATATAATAATAATAATATATATAATAATAATAATATAATAATAATAATATATATATATATATATAAATATGTAATATGTATATGTAATAATAACAATAATAATATAATAATAGTATGTGTATATGTATATATATAATATATAATATAAATATAATAATGTATAATAATAATAATAATAATAACTATAATATATATAATATAATAATAATAGTAATAATAATATAATATGTAATATAAATAATAATAATAATATATATATATATATAATATATGAAATATAAATATATATATATATATAATAATAATAATAATAATATATATATATATGTATATATATATATGTATATAATAATATGTACCATACATATATATATATAATAATAATAATAATAATAGATATAATAATAATAATAATGAAATAATATTTAAGCGTATAATAATATATAAATATAATAATAATAATAATATATATATATATATAATAATAATAATAATAATAATAATAATAATAATATATAATAATAATAATAATAATAATATGTATATGTATGTAATAATAGGTAATATGTATGTAATATACTTCGATGTATAATGTAATAATAATAATAATAATAATAATATATGTAATAATAATAATATATATGTAATATATATAATAATAATAATAATAATAATATATATAATAATAATATGTAATAATAATATAAATATATATAATAATATAAATAATAATATATGAAATAATAATAATAATATAAATATAATAATAATAATAATAATAATAATATATAATATATATAATAATATATGTAATATATATATAATAATAATAATAATAATAATAATAATATATATATATATAATAATAATATATATAATAATAATAATATAAATATAATATAATAATAATAATCTATAATAATAATAATATAGTAATATTAATATATATATATATGTAATAATAATAATAATATATAATAATAATAATAATAATAATAATATGTATATAATAATAT
>JABUQX010054376.1:7500-15000 GCA_015478945.1 Trachelipus rathkii
AGCGTGAGCCCTCCGCGCAAAGACAGCCAATCCCGCACCCGCAGGTGCGACCCGCCGCGTCCCCGCCCGCCGCGTGCGCCCGCAGGCGCAATATTTCCGCGTACCCGCCCGCCGCGAGCGCCCGCAGGCGCAATATTTCCGCGTACCCGCCCGCCGCGTGCGCCCGCAGGCGCAATATTCCCGCGCGAACGAAAAATATGATATCAATGTAAACTATTCAAAGAATTTCTTTTCAAATATACTATGAGTCATTCATTTTTATTTCATACTTAAACATTTTTATTAAAAACATTTTCGCGAACCTAAAACTGTAACTCATTACAGACCTATTATTTAACACATATATTTATTAACATTATTTTTACTTAATACTTTTTACTTAATACTTTTTAATTTATAAATTTTTAAAAATTGTATGTAAGAAGAAAAATTCAGAGTGTCTGATATATAATCATTTTATTTTACTACAATTGTACGAAATTTTACTAAAAACATTAACATTACATACCTTAAAGCAGTAAATCAGTAAATCAATAGAGGGAATTGTTACTTTGCCTGGCACCAAGGGATTAGTATGCTTTTGTTTTACTGCTTTACTGCTTTAACTCATGTTTTACTGCTTTAACTCATGTTTTACTGCTTTAACTCATATGTTTTACTGCTTTAACTCATATATTTATTAACATTACATACCTTAAAGCAGTAAATCAGTAAATCAATAAGTGTGACCTAACACCAAGGGATTAGTATGCTTTTGGTTTACTCTTTACTGCTTTAACTCATGTTTTACTGCTTTAACTTTCTGCTTTACTGTTTTAACTTTCTGCTTTACTGCTTTAACTTTCTGCTTTACTGCTTTAACTTTCTGCTTTACTGTTTTAACTCATATATTTATTAACATTATGTTTTCTTTTATATTTTTTATTTATTATTTTAATTTTATTTTTTTTTTTTTATTCTTTTATTTTTTTTATTTTTATTTTTATTATTTTACTTTTATTATTATTTTATTTTGTTTTAATACTTTTTATTTTTATTCTTTTTATTCTTTTTATTTTATTTTTATTATTTTACTTTTATTATTATTTTTTTTATTATTTTTATTATTATGTTATTTTTACTTCATGCCTATTGTTATTATTATTTAGAACACACATACACACCGCACACACACACACACACACACACACACACACACACACACACACACACACACTTACACTTAGACACACATTCACTATGACACTTATACACACATTCACATTTACCCATAGACACTTACATTTACACTTACACAGACACACACACACACACACACACACACACACATACTTACACTCACACAGATTTACTTACACTCACACATAGATTTACTTACACTCACACACAGATTTACTTACACTCTCACACAGATTTACTTACACTCACACACAGATTTACTTACACACACAGATTTACTTACACACACAGATTTACTTACACACACAGATTTACTTACATACACACACACACACACACACACACACACACACACACACACACGCACACTCACTTACACACCCACACACACGCACACTCACTTACACATATAACGTATAATTTATTAAAACATTTTATGTTTTAATTAAACACGTACATTTATATTACTCATTCAAATATAACTAAAATTATTTCAAAGTTTCTTAAAACTTCTATAATAAATCAATCATTATCTTTGAACAAAGAATTTATTATTAACTGTTAATACTTTTTGTTTATAAATTTTATAACTATCAAGTTTTAAAATAACTTTTACTAAAATTTTATGAAATTTTATTAAAAACATATATTTTACGTACCTTAAAGCAATAAATCAGAAAATCAGTAAGGCCAGCCCCTAGCACCCCTCTACACCACGCTATGCCACGTTTTGTTCTATTGACTTACTGCTTTACATCATCTTTACCCATGTAATAAGTATAAAAATAACAAAATAAGTTCTTCTCTGCTAACATAACATGTATTTTGTTAAAATCTTTCTAAGTTCTTATTTAAAAATAACAATTATTCACTTACATTTATATTATTCGCTCGATGTTAACTAAAAATATTTCAAAGTTTTTTAAATAATTCGGATTTTCTTTATTATTATTATTATTATTATTATTATTATTATTATTATTATTATTATTATTATTATTATTATTATTATTATTATTATTATTATTATTATTATCTATGTACATTGACAATCCAACACGAGAAAACACAACAACCCGCACTCCTTACAGATACGAAACTGACCTCTCTCTGTAAAATGGTTTGAAATAACTACTTTAGCCTAAATTTGGGATAAACCTTTTTGTACCCCTAGGCGATTTAGGCCTAATTCCAGGTCAAAATATATTTCAAACTGACCTTTTTCTGTAAAATGTGGTGCAATAACTACGTTAGGCCTAAATTTAGGCCTAAATTTAGGATAAGCCCTTTTGTATCACAGGCTGATTTAAGCCTAATACCAGGTCAAAAGTTAATTCCAGTATAGACAAGAATCGAGACATGCTGGATCGGTAAGATCCTTTGATCAGGTAAGAAGGAAATGTTTACCTTTCTTGTGAGTGGACGGAGTAATCCTTATCTCTATATGACCTCGTATGTGATTGGTCGAGAATTATTTTTTCATATCCTGAGCCCAAGTTTCGTTTATTTAAACTCTTAACATACATGTAAATATTTATTTAAGAAAGTAAAAATAAGGATAATAAAAACTTTACTATATAATTAGAAATTTAATAATCATTATCTTACAATGATTTATATATATATATATATATATATATATATATATATATATATATATATATATATATATATATATATATATATATATATATATATATATATACTATAAATATATATATATATATATATATATATATATATATATATATATATATATAATATATATATAAAAGATTAAATATATATATAATATATATATATATATAAATATATATATACTCCTATATATTTTTACTTTCTTAAATAAATATTTACAATGATTTTATATATATAAGGTTAACATTAAATATAATACAGGAATATTATTATATATAACACTTCCACATACATTTTACACATGATGTTTATAACTATTTTATATTAAAATTCTTTAAATCTTTGCAAATATGCCAATCATTTATATCATTATCGATGATATAGTTTCGTGTCTCAGTAATACCTTCAGTTAACACATACGTAAAAAGTTCCCGCTCAGATATCATAGTATATTTACATTCTGGGTCACCTGCATAAATACTTTCTTGCCATTGTTTTCTAAGTAGATAAATGAATTTCTGTACGTCTATAGAACTTAGGAAGCGATCGATGATGCGCGTAGGATCATCGATCAGGGTTTTCTTAAATGCGTAGTATTCTTGGTATAACATGTAATGAATTACGGTTACGTAATTAGATAACATATATGTCTTCTTCATCTGCATTAACATTCGCCTACGTACCTCTAACATATATTTCATCTGCGCTAGGCCTGAAATGTAGAATCCAAATGATGTAGGTTCAAATACGGTTGTTTCATTATTTCTCTCCCATAATCTAACTTCCAAACTGATTATGTTTTGATGTTTATAAAATGCTAGAGTAAGTTGCTTATCGCTGGTTTCTTCGCACAGGCTAATAACTGTTTCGGTCCAGTTTAAAGCTGAGCTTGGTTTAAAGTATTCTGTAAGCCACTCTTCAGTGTGATTACATATACAAAGTAATTCATCTGGACTCACGAAAATACGCTTGGTATTATAACATGGTGATTGGGTAGCACACTTGAAAAATTCAAATCCATCGGGTTTTCTTTTATATAAGAATGAAACCCTACTTCCTGGGATCTTGATTTCCCACTGGATAATGTCTTGTATTGAGGTATACATGTTAAGGTGGTTCATGATATACACTTAGTGAAAATAGAACACTTTTATTACAAATCAGAGAACTTGTGCACAGCTTAACAGCCAAAACGAGTATGATTTTAAAATGAGTTTGGGTCTAAAACATCCGCCTGCTCAAATATAATTTTCATCCAATCAGAGGTAGGGCTCAGGATATGAAAAAACCAAAAAGCGATAAAATAATTCTCGACCAATCACATACGAGGTCATATAGAGATAAGGATTACTCCGTCCACTCACAAGAAAGGTAAACATTTCCTTCTTACCTGATCAAAGGATCTTACCGATCCAGCATGTTTCAGTTTGAAATATATTTATAAAATAATAACATTGATTCTTGTCTATACTGGAATTACCTTTTGACCTGGTATTAGGCTTAAATCCGCCTGTGATACAAAAAGGCTTATCCTAAATTTAGGCCTAACGTAGTTATTGCACCACATTTTACAGAAAAAGGTCAGTTTGAAATATATTTTGACCTGGAATTAGGCCTAAATCGCCTAGGGGTACAAAAAGGTTTATCCCAAATTTAGGGCTAAAGTAGTTATTTCAACCCATTTTACAGAGAGAGGTCAGTTTCGTATCTGTAACGAGTGCGGGTTGTTGTGTTTTCTCGTGTTGGATTGTCAATGTACATAGATAATAATAATAATAATAATAATAATAATAATAATAATAATAATAATAATAATAATAATAATAATAATAATAATAATAATAATAATAATAATAAAGAAAATCCGAATTATTTAAAAAACTTTGAAATATTTTTAGTTAACATCGAGCGAATAATATAAATGTAAGTGAATAATTGTTATTTTTAAATAAAAACTTAGAATGATTTTAATAAAATACATGTTATGTTAGCAGAGAAGAACTTATTTTGTTCTTTTTATACTTATTACATGGGTAAAGATGATGTAAAGCAGTAAGTCAATAGAACAAAACGTGGCATAGCGTGGTGTAGAGGGGTGCTAGGGGCTGGCCTTACTGATTTTCTGATTTATTGCTTTAAGGTACGTAAAATATATGTTTTTAATAAAATTTCATAAAATTTTAGTAAAAGTTATTATAAAACTTGATAGTTATAAAATTTATAAACAAAAAGTATTAACAGTTAATAATAAATTCTTTGCTCAAAGATAATGATTGATTTATTATAGAAGTTTTAAGAAACTTTGAAATAATTTTAGTTATATTTGAATGAGTAATATAAATGTACGTGTTTAATTAAAACATAAAATGTTTTAATAAATTATACGTTATATGTGTAAGTGAGTGTGCGTGTAAGTAAATGTGTGTAAGTGTGTGTGCATGTGTGTGGTGTGTGTGTGTGTGTATGTGTATATCAAGTAAATCTTATTGTGATGTAAGTAAATGTGTGTGTAAATAAATCTGTATTACTAAGTAAATCTATCGTGTGGATCATACATCAATCTGCGTGTGTAAGTAAATCTGTGTGTGAGTGTAAGTAAATCTGTGTGTGTGTGTGTGTGTGTGTGTGTGTGTCTGTGTAAGTGTAAATGTAAGTGTCTATGGGTAAATGTAAGTGTCATAGTGAATGTGTGTATAAGTGTCATAGTGAATGTGTGTATAAGTGTAAGTGTGTGTGGTAATGTGTCGTGTGTGCGTGTGTGCAGTGTTTAATGTGTGTGTGCCGGCGCAGTAAATGCCTCAGGTATAATCCAGCCAAAAATAATAAAATAAAAAAAAAAGTAAAAAAATAAAAATAAAATAAAAGAATAAAAAGAATAAAAATAAAAAGTATTAAAAAAAAATAAAATAATAATAAAAGTAAAATAATAAAAATAAAATAAAAAGAATAAAAAGAATAAAAATAAAAAAGTATTAAAACAAAAATAAAAATAGAAATAATAAATAAAAAATATAAAAGAAAACATAATGTTAATAAATATATGAGTTAAAACAGTAAAGCAGAAAGTTAAAGCAGTAAAGCAGAAAGTTAAAGCAGTAAAGCACAGAAAGATAAAACAGTAAAAACAGAAAGTTAAAAACAGTAAATAGGAGTAGCAGTAAACAGTAAAACAAAAGCATACTAATCCCTTAGGTGTTAGGTAACACCTCTATTGATTTACTGTTACACTGCTTTAAAGGTATGTAATCGTATCACAATATATGAGTTAAGCAGTAAAACATATGAGTTTAAACAGTAAAGCACAGTTAAAAGCAGTCAAAAACAGTAAAACAAAGCATACTAATCCCCCTTTGGTGTCAGGTAACACCTCTATTGATTTACTGATTTACTGCTTTAAGGTATGTAATGTTAATGTTTTTAGTAAAATTTCGTACAATTGTAGTAAAATAAAATGATTATATATCAGACACTCTGAATTTTTTCTTCTTACATACAATTTTTAAAAATTTATAAATTAAAAAGTATTAAGTAAAAAGTATTAAGTAAAAATAATGTTAATAAATATATGTGTTAAATAATAGGTCTGTAATGAGTTACAGTTTTATCGAAAATGTTTTTAATAAAAATGTTTAAGTATGAAATAAAAATGAATGACTCATAGTATATTTGAAAAGAAATTCTTTGAATAGTTTACATTGATATCATATTTTTCGTTCGCGCGGGAATATTGCGCCTGCGGGCGCACGCGGCGGGCGGGTACGCGGAAATATTGCGCCTGCGGGCGCACGCGGCGGGCGGGTACGCGGAAATATTGCGCCTGCGGGCGCACGCGGCGGGCGGGGACGCGGCGGGTCGCACCTGCGGGTGCGGGATTGGCTGTCTTTGCGCGGAGGGCTCACGCTGAGCCCTGTTGGGTAGCTTATGATCTAGAGGTAGACAAAAGATGAGTCATCAAAGATGAATCATCAATATAGATGGTATCAAAGATGACGTCATCAAAGATGAGTCATCAAAGATGAGGCAACAAAATTGAGGCATCAATGCTGAGGCATTAATGCTGAGGCATCAAAGTTGAGGCATCAAAGTTGAGGCATCAAAATATCGAGTGTGTGAGTGTAAGTGTATCTGTGTGTGGGTGTGAGTGTAAGTGTATATGGGCTAGTGTAAGTGTCTATGGAGAGTGTAAGTGCTTATAAGTGTAAGTGCTTATAAGTGTCCTAGTGTTTATAAGTGTCATAGTGAATGTATGTATAAGTGACATAGTGTATGTGTGTATAGGTGACATAGTGAATGTATGTATAAGTGTAAGTATAATAGCAACTTGTAATATACACCAATCGATTCCTCATACCTTATAACCTAGGGGTAGACACCCATATTAGGGCTATTCTAGGCTCAGGGGAGGCTAGAAAAGGCTTGAAAAAAGTGGCACTCAGTTGGCACTATGTGGCACTCACTTGGCACTATGTGGCACTCACTTGGCACTCATTGGCACTCACTTGGCACTCATTGGCACTCATTGGCACTCACTTGGCACTCACCTGGCACTCACCTGGCACTCATCTAATACTCATAGAACACTAATAGAACATCACTAGGTACTTCTTACGGTGGTTGGGAACCATCA
Organism: Trachelipus rathkii; assembly: GCA_015478945.1. Taxonomy (NCBI): domain Eukaryota; kingdom Metazoa; phylum Arthropoda; class Malacostraca; order Isopoda; family Trachelipodidae; genus Trachelipus; species Trachelipus rathkii. Next base: position 14,945 of record JABUQX010054376.1, read on the forward strand.
AAGCCATCAAGTTAGCGTGGGTCAAAATTGACCCATGGTATATGGCAGGGTCAAGG
>JABUQX010054376.1:17500-27500 GCA_015478945.1 Trachelipus rathkii
ATAATAATAATAATAGTAATAATAATAATAATAATAATAATAATAATAATAACAATAATAATAGTAATTATAATCATAATAACGATAATAATAATAGTAGGTTTAACAAATAATAATAATTAATAATAATAATAATAATAATAATAATAATAATAATAATAATAATAATAATAATAATAATAATAATAATAATAATAATAATAATAATAATAATTAATAATAATAATAAAATAATAATTACAACAATAATAATTACAATCACAATCATAATTACAACCACTACCATAATTATTACAATTAAAATAATAATATTAAAAATAATAATAATAATAATAATAATAATAATAATAATAATAATAATAATAATAATAATAATAATAATAATAATAATAATAATTATAATTATAATAATAATAATAATAAAATAATAATAATAATAAAAATAATAATAATAATAATAATAATAATAATAATGATAATAATAATAATAATAATAATAATAATAATAATAATAATAATAATAATAATAATAATAATAATAATAATAATAATAATAATAATAATAATAATAATAATAATAATAATAATAATAATAATAATAATAATGGTGTAAGCTAGCTTTTACATAGGTTGAATCGTTGAGTTAGTTATTTATTAATATTTATTTAGATAATACGTTTTTATTTTTTTAGCAAAAGATTTGGTAGAGTTTTCCGTTTTGATGTCTTGTGGCATTGAGTTGTAAAGTTTAGCTGCTTTGTAGCTGACACTTTGAGTGGCTTTTTTTAGTCTACAGAAGGGTGGGTTTATATAAGTATTATTTCTTAGATTTATTTGATTTGCTTCGCGCCTTGCTTGGTTTAAATGAAAATTTGTTAGCAAGAATTCACATGCATTATTATGGATAATTTTATGTATCTCTTTCAGGAGTGATATATTTAGCAAGTCTTTAAACTGCAATATCTTTAGGTTTTTGAATAATGGTTGAGTATGGCTGTAAAAGTCCCTTGTATTACTAATGAGGCGAATAAATCGCTTTTGGATTACAGTTACAGGGTGGATTACCGAGTTACTTGTGGTACCGTAGATAGGAAGACAGTAAAGTAAGTGGGGGTGTATTAGTGCATAGTATATTTTTCTAAGAATGGAAAGAGGTACAATATTTTTTAATTTTATTAGCATATACATGTATCTCGACAGTCTGCTAACTAGGTTGTTAATATGATCTTTAAACGTCAGCTTTTCATCGATTGTTATTCCTAGTATTTTAGCGTTTGTAGCCCTATTTAGTTCTATATTGTTAATTTTAATATTTAAATCGTTAATTTGTTTGTTGCTAAAAATAATGTAAGATGTTTTACTTAAATTTAAAGATAGCTTATTAGCATCTATCCATTTCATTATTTTTGTTAATGTGTCAACTCCTTTACGAGATAGAGACTCGGCATTTTTGTCATTTATTAATATGGAGGTATCGTCAGCAAATGATACTGAAAAAGCGTCATGAGAGTTGAACAGATCATTTGTATATAGGGTAAATAGAAATGGTCCAAGAATTGAGCCCTGGGGTACGCCGGTAGATGTTTGAAGCGTGGCTGAAGTAGTTTCATTTAGTTTTACGTATTGAGATCTCTCCTTTAAGTAGCTTTTAAACCATTGTAAGTTTGTTCCTTCAAAACCCATTTTGTTCATTTTACTTAGTAGTATGTCATGATCAATCATGTCAAAAGCTTTTGTGAAATCTAATAATAATAACAGGGAGGAGTCTTTATTTTCTATATTTCTGTAAAGTTTTTCGGTTAAGCAAATGAGGGCATCAGCAGTTGAGCGTCCTTTTTTAAATCCAAATTGTGAATCACTGAGAATGTTGTTTGATATAAAATATTCTGTTATCTGATTGAAAATTAATTTCTCAAATATTTTACTAATCGTATTTGTGATAGCTATTGGTCTGTAATTTTTTGCTAGGGATAGATCTCCTTTTTTAGGTATAGGGATCACTTTTGCTGTCTTGAAAATATTTGGAAAAACTCCTGTCAAAAATGGGGGCCAGGCCTTTGAGTACTCAGCATTTATGGGATGAGAAAACCGGGTGCTTTAAAAACTACGTTTGAAGCGTTCTTTTTTGGGGACGTGGATGGCCTAGTGGTTAGAGCATCCGGTTGTTGTTAACTCAGCAACGCGGAGTCCAACGTTCGAATCCCGCTGACGAAGAGTAAAATCTTCTGTGACTCATTCATTTAATGGGGGCCAGGCCTTTGAGTACTCAGCATTTATGGGATGAGAAAACCGGGTGCTTTAAAAACTACGTTTGAAGCGTTCTTTTTTGGGGACGTGGATGGCCTAGTGGTTAGAGCATCCGGTTGTTGTTAACTCAGCAACGCGGAGTCCAACGTTCGAATCCCGCTGACGAAGAGTAAAATCTTCTGTGACTCATTCATTTAAAATGGGGGCCAGGCCTTTGAGTACTCAGCATTTATGGGATGAGAAAACCGGGTGCTTTAAAAACTACGTTTGAAGCGTTCTTTTTTGGGGACGTGGATGGCCTAGTGGTTAGAGCATCCGGTTGTTGTTAACTCAGCAACGCGGAGTCCAACGTTCGAATCCCGCTGACGAAGAGTAAAATCTTCTGTGACTCATTCATTTAAAATGGGGGCCAGGCCTTTGAGTACTCAGCATTTATGGGATGAGAAAACCGGGTGCTTTAAAAACTACGTTTGAAGCGTTCTTTTATGGGGACGTGGATGGCCTAGTGGTTAGAGCATCCGGTTGTTGTTAACTCAGCAACGCGGAGTCCAACGTTCGAATCCCGCTGACGAAGAGTAAAATCTTCTGTGACTCATTCATTTTAAATGAATGAGTCACAGAAGATTTTACTCTCCATCAGCGGGATTCGAACATTGGACTACGCGTCGCATAGTTAACAATAACCGGATGCTCTAACCACTAGGCCATCCACGTCCCCAAAGAAGATTTTACTCTTCGTCAGCGGGATTCGAACGTTGGACTCCGCGTTGCTGAGTTAACAACAACCGGATGCTCTAACCACTAGGCCATCCACGTCCCCAAAAAAGAACGCTTCAAACGTAGTTTTTAAAGCACCCGGTTTTCTCATCCCATAAATGAATGAGTCACAGAAGATTTTACTCTTCTTCAGCGGGATTCGAACACTGGACCTCCGCGTTGCTGAGGTAACAGTAACCGGATGCTCTAACCACTAGGCCATCCACGTCCCCAAAAAAGAACGCTTCAAACGTAGTTTTTAAAGCACCCGGTTTTCTCATCCCATAAATGCTGAGTACTCAAAGGCCTGGCCCCCATTAAATGAATGAGTCACAGAAGATTAATTTATTTTGGTATTGTGTGTTTCTTATATTATTTTATGGCAATGATTTTTTATATTTGTTTGTAAAATTATGTGGAGGATATTTTATATTATATATATATATATATATATATATATATATATATATATATATATATATATATATATATATATATATATATATATATATATATATATATATATATATATATATATATATATATATATATGTATATATATATATATATATATATATATATATATATATGTAATAATAATATATATATATATATATATATATATATATATATATATATATATATATATATATATATATATATATATGTATAAATACTATATAACTATATATATATATATATATATATATATATATATATATATATATATATATATATATATATATATATATGATATTTTTAAGTGATTCCCATCCCATCTTTGATTTTAGCATCACTGATTCTATAAAAATTTCTCAAATGGAAAGAAAAACATTTCTACAAAGTTCCTCATCAACCCAAATTTGATATGCAGTGGTGCATGGCGCACCATATTTGTAGATCACAAGAGGTTGGCAAACGACATATTTCGTTCAGTGTGAAAATGTTTTATTTTATTTTTTTACCACTGCATTTTGATAGAGTGATTTACATGTCTTAGCTGTTCCATTCACATTAGAAGCAACAGAACTTTGGGTATCCAAGTTGAAATCCTATTACAAAAGCTTATCGTCTATTAAAACACCACAAATTTGAAAAGAAAAAATCTCATACTGTTTCATTCCCAGTAAAAATTTTCATATTGTCCTACATTCTTCATGTGTGTTACATAATAAGCAAGTGGAATGAACTAATTTTCATTTCAATTAAGAATTATCAAAATCAACTGACATTATTTGTAAATCGGCACAAAAATACATTAATTAAAAAAACACTGTTATACAAAACTCTTTTTTTCTCTGCATCCGTTCTAAATAATAGTAAAAATTACCTCACTCTAAGCTGAGTAAAAAAAAGAATCTGATCTTAAAATCTTATATTAGTTCTAGTTTTTGAGATATACTATATAATATGTATTAATAATTATATAATTATAATTAATTATGTATTATATATAATTATGTATTAATCAGACGCGTTATAAATCAACTTTATCTAATAAACTCTCTATTTGTTTTGAAATGAAGCGTAGGAAGTATTATAAATTAAAAAATAATAACAATTAATATTTTAGAATATAAATGGCTGTTTAAACTGCAGTTTATGAAAGTTATAGTGGCTTACCCTGTTGTTTGTATTATTATTATTATTATTATTATTATTATTATTATTAATTATTATTATTATATTATTATTATTATTATTACTTATTACTTATTATTATTTATTAATTATTATTATTATTATTATTATTATTATTATTATTATTATTATTATTATTATTAATTAATAATATTATTAATTTACTTTATTTTTTATCATATTATTATTATTATTAGAATCACCACAATTACATTTTCATAGAATTAATTTATTATTATTTATTAGTTATTATTATTGATTAATTAAAACTGTTTATTCATAAGTTTAATAAAGGATTATTATTAATTATTATAAATAATAAAATAATTATAATTTAATTATTATTATTTATTATTATTATTTATTATTAATTATTATTATTATTATGTTATTATTATTATTATTGATTTTGATTATTATTATTATATTATTATTAATTATTATTAATTATTATTGTTATTGTTATTGTTTTATTGTGGTAATTATATTAATTTTATTATTATTTTTAATTATTATTAATTATTATTATTATTAATTATTATTATTATTATTATTATTATTATTATTATTATTATTATTATTATTATTATTATTATTATTATTATTATTATTATTATTATTATTATTAATAATATTATTAATTAGTTTTATTGTTTGTGTATAGTTTATCAAATGAGATTTGGAGAAATTATTTTATAATATGTATACATTAGTTAATTTATCTCTACTGATAGGAGGTAATCGTACGTAGGTAGAGTATGTCAAATATCACCTAGTCAATGCAATTTAGAAGTGGGCGGACGATCGCACCCGGAATAGTCATAGCTATGTCAGTTGTATAAATGTACAATGTGTGAAGTTTGACGAGTGGTCCATCTAACTCGACAGGCCTTATTTATTGATTGTTAAATTATTATTATATGGGTAATCGGACAGGCGAGCTTGCATCTTTATTAAATTTGACATCTAGTGTTAAATAAGTTATACATCATCTCGCCTCGGAGGATTTATTAATCTAAATTCGATTATTAATATTAATTTAGTGTCTTAGTTGGGTTATCATTATAATAAATAGCATTGAGCAATATTTTATTAAATTATTATTATTATTATTATTATTATTATTATTATTATTATTATTATTATTATTATTATTATTATTATTATTATTATTATTATTATTATTATTATTGATTATTAATATTATTAATTTACTTTATTTTTTTATTATTATTATTATTATTATTGTTATTATTATTATTAAACTTGAAAAAGTAATAAAAAAGTAAATTTATTGAACTTGAAGTTAAATATTAAAAAATCTGATAAAAATAAATTAAATTTAAAAGTTTATTTCAATTATATAATATAAATTAATTTTTATTCTCTTGAGAATTTTTTTTAATGGGATCAATTTATTTCTATAATAAAAATACTACTACTACTACTACTACTACTGCTACTACTACTACTACTACTACTACCTACTACTACTATAACTCTAACTACTACTACCTCTACTACTACTACTAATAATATAATAATAATAATAATAATAATAATATAATAATAATAATAATAATAATAAATAATAATAATAATAATAATGAATAATAGTTGTGGTGGTTGTAGCAACTAATAATAATAATAATAATAATCACCAGCAGTAAAAATAGAATCTTATAATAATAATAATATAATAATAATAATAATAATAATAATAATAATAATAATAATAATAATAATAATAATAATAATAATAATAATAATAATAATAATAAAAATAATAGTAATAATAATAAAACTGTAAGTTATAATAATAATAAATAATAATAGATTAATTAATTTTAGTATGAATTATTTTAAAAATAAATAAAAATCATAATAATAATAAAATTTAAAAAAAAAAAAAAAATATAATAATAATAATAATATAATAATAATAATAATAATAATAATAATAATTATAAATAATAAAATAATAATAATAATATAATAATAATATATATAATAATAATAACAATAAACTAATAAAACAATAGCGATAAATATAAAAAACGATAAATAATACATAATAATAACCGTTACAGTAATAATAATAATAATAAATAATAATATAAATAATATATAATAATAATAATAATATAATAATAATATAATAATATAATAACATAATAAATAAATAATAATAATAATAATAATAATAAAATAATAATAATAATAAATAATAATAATAATAATAAAAAAAAAAAAATAATAAAATAATAATAATAATAATAATAATAATAATAATAATAATAATAATAATAATAATAATAATAATAATAATAATAATAATAATAATAATAATAAATAATAATAATAATAATAAAAAAAAAAAAATAATAATAAATAATAATAATAATAATAAATAATAATAATATATAATAATAATAATAATAATAATAATAATAATAATAATTCTCCTAATTAGCACATATAAAAAATGATTCATTGGGACAAATAACGTCTCTTATCATTTCAAATATATTTTTTTCCTCCCCTTTTTTTTTTTTTTTTTTTTGTAACGAAAAATTGGAAATCAAAAAAATATATTTTTTAAAAAAATTTTTTTTCCTCATTTGAAAATCATTAATTATGTTCATTATAATTTTAAATTATATAAGAAATTTTTCAAACATATTTCGGATGGTTTTGTATTTTATTAATTATTTATTATTATTATTATTATTATTATTATTATTATTATTATTATTATTATTATTATTATTATTATTATTATTATTATTATTATTATTATTATTAATTATTATTATTTTATTATTATTATTATTATTATTATTTTATTATTATTATTATTATTTTTATTATTATTATTAGTAGTAGTAGTATCAATAATAATAGTAAGTAGTAGTAGTAGTAGTAGTAGTAGTAGTAGTAGTAGTAGTAATATTTAAAATATTAAATCAAATAAGTAGCATAGCATGTGTGATAAAAAATCAAGCTCATATGTTGCGGACCCCTGGTCCGATTAATAGAGGGGAACTATCTAGAGAAGTTTCCCTTTTCGATTAAGTGCAGAACCCTTGAAGGGGGAAACCTTTAATTTAGATGAGTAGAATCTTGTCTCAAACTGAGCCATTGTTTGAATGCAAAAGAGGCAAATCCTTCCAACAGGTAAAGCTTCTTATTCTGTAAGTAAGCCTTTGCTTGTGTTTAATCAGAATAAACTAGTCTTAAAGTGGGACTTAAATGATATCATTCCTAGAGAGGATCTCTTTATAGGAGTTTCCTTCATAGAGAGGATCTCTTTGGAGGAGTTTCCTTCCTAGGGAGGATCTCTTTGGAGGAGTTTCCTTCCTAGAGAGGATCACTTTGGAGGAGATTCCTTCCTAGAGAATATCTCTTTGGAAACTCCTTCCTAGAGAAGATATCTTTGGAGAAGTTTCATTCCTAGAGAGGATCTCTTTATAGGAGTTTCCTTCCTAGAGAGGATCTCTTTGGAGGAGTTTTCTTCCTAGGGAGGATCTCTTTGGAGGAGTTTCCTTCCTAGGGAGGATCTCTTTGGAGGAGTTTCCTTCCTAGGGAGGATCTCTTTGGAGGAGTTTCCTTCCTTGGGAGGATCTCTTTGGAGGAGTTTTCTTCCTAGGGAGGATCTCTTTGGAGGAGTTTCCTTCCTAGGGAGGATCTCTTTGGAGGAGTTTCCTTCCTAGGGAGGATCTCTTTGGAGGAGTTTCCTTCCTAGGGAGGATCTCTTTGGAGGAGTTTCCTTCCTTGGGAGGATCTCTTTGGAGGAGTTTCCTTCCTAGAGAGGATCTCTTTGAAGGAGTTTCCTTCCAAGAGGGGATCTCTTAGGAGGATTTCCTTCCTAGGGGGATCTCTTTGGAGGAGTTTCCTTCCTAGGGTAGTCCTTGGAGGGTTTCTTCCTAAGGAGATCCTCTTTGGAAGGAGTTTTCCTTCCTAGAGAGGATCTCTTTGAAGGAGTTTCCTTCCAAGAGGGGATCTCTTAGGAGGAGTTTCCTTCCTAGGGAGGATCTCTTTGGAGGAGTTTCCTTCCTAGAGAGGATCTCTTTGGAGGAGTTTCCTTCCTAGGGAGGATCTCTTTGGAGGAGTTTCCTTCCTAGAGAGGATCTCTTTGAAGGAGTTTCCTTCCAAGAGGGGATCTGTTAGGAGGAGTTTACTTCCTAGAGAGGATCTCTTTGGAGGAGTTTCCTTCCTAGGGAGAATCTCTTTGGAGGAGTTTCCTTCCTAGAGAGGATCTAATTGGAGGAGTTTCCTTTATAGAAAGGATCTCTTTGGATGAGTTTCCTTCGTAGAGAGGATCTCTTTGAAGGAGTTTCCTTCCAAGAGTGGATCTCTTTGGAGGAGTTTCCTTCCTAGAGAGGATCTCTTTGGAGGAGTTTCTTCCTAGAAGGGATCTCTTTGAGGAGGTTTTCCTTTCCAAGAGGGGGATCTCTTTGGAGGAGTTTACTTCCTAGAGAGGATCTCTTTGGAGGAGTTTCTTCCTAGAGAGGATCTCTTTGGAGGAGTTTCTTCCAAGAGAGGATCTCTTTGGGGATTTTTCTTCCTAAGAGGATCTCTTTGGAGGAGTTTCTTCCTAGAGAGGATCTCTTTGGAGGAGTTTCTTCCTAGAGAGGGTCTCTTTGAAGGAGTTTCCTTCCAAGAGTGGATCTCTTTGGAGGAGTTTCCTTCCTAGAGAGGATCTCTTTGGAGGAGTTTCTTCCTAGAGAGGATCTCTTTGAAGGAGTTTCCTTCCAAGAGGGGATCTCTTTGGAGGAGTTTACTTCCTAGAGAGGATCTCTTTGGAAGGGAGTTTTCTTTCCTAGAGAGGATCTCTTTGGAGGAGTTTCTTCCTAGAGAGGATCTCTTTGGAGGGGTTTCTTCCTAGAGAGGATCTCTTTGGAGGAGTTTCTTCTTCTAGAGAGGAATATCTCTTTTGGAGGAGTTTCTTCCTAGAGAGGATCTCTTTGAAGGAGTTTCCTTCCAAGAGTGGATCTCTTTGGAGGAGTTTCCATCCTAGAGAGGATCTCTTTGGAGGAGTTTCTTCCTAGAAAGGATCTCTTTGAAGGAGTTTCCTTCCAAGAGGGGATCTCTTTGGAGGAGTTTACTTCCTAGAGAGGATCTCTTTGGAGGAGTTTCTTCCTAGAGAGGATCTCTTTGGAGGAGTTTCTTCCTAGAGAGGATCTCTTTGAAGGAGTTTCCTTCCTAGAGGGATCTCTTTGGGAGGAGGTTTCTTCCTAGAGAGGAATCTCTTTGAAAGAGTTTCCTTCAAAGGGGAATTCTCTTTGGAGGAGTTTCCTTCCTAGAGGAGGATTCTTTGGAGGAGTTTTTCCTAGAGAGGATCTCTTTGAAGGAG
>JABUQX010054376.1:32500-35000 GCA_015478945.1 Trachelipus rathkii
ATAAAAATGAACAGGGAAGTTTCATATATCTTACAAGGAGAAATAAGTATAAAAGATTCAAAGTATATCTATGAGGAGCAGTACTTTTTTATTTAATATAGATGAGTCAGGAATTATAGGAATATAATTTTTGGAAAAAAAAATAGAAAATGAGAGTTTGTGATTATTATTATTATTATTATTATTATTATTATTATTATTATTATTATTATTATTATTATTATTATTATTATTATTATTATTATTATTATTATTATTATTATTATTATTTACCTCCTTTCTCCAGATTGAGGGTAAGGTGCATATCATATACCGAAAACAGAAAAGTAGTAGAAGAACATGAATTAAGTTGAAAAGGAAACCGTCCCCTTTATACCTTCAAAGTGAGGACTCATCGCTGTCAGAAAAATCCACCCTAGGGTTTCACGAGACTGCGACGAACCATCACCGTGTTGTCTTGTCAATGTGGGGTTTATCCCCTGGGGAATGCCCATAACCATACCCCCTCACAAAAACCCGCCAATCACTACTATTATGCACCTTTCTTCTCGATTCTACCAAACTCACAATCCTCTGTATCGGGCATACCTTTACTGACTCAATCCCCTTTTTCTTTTTTTCTTCGGTCTCCCATCCGGTCCATTCCCACGACACTCATCAATATACATTCTCTTAACCTACTCGCTATCATCCATCTTTTCCATATGACCAAACCATCTCAATATACTCTCGTTTATTCTCTTATTTACGCCTTTCTTCACACCACACAACTCCCTAATGTGTTCATTCCTCATTTTATCATTTCTTCTCACACCTAACACGCCCCTAAGATTGTCCATCTGAACACATTGAACTTTAAACTAAACTCTATTCCAGACCATAGTCTCACTACTATACATTGACACAGGTAACAACATACCCTCATGCAAAACTCTAGCGCATTCAAGACTTAGTCTCTTTACATCCACCAAGGATTTAGTTGTGCCAGGCATCTTATTACAATTCACAACTTTCCTACTACACTCTTGAATCATCCGTTCCCTTTTCATAAAATATATATATCTTAAATATTTAAACAGATACTTTTCCAACTTGCACACCATCTAGCATAATTTCACACCGCGTACTCCCCTCACTCACTACCATAACCTTACTCTTATCTACATTTATTTTCAAACCTCTCCTTTTAAACACCCTGCCAAGCCCCTCTACCAATCCTCTCAAACTCTCTTCAGATTCGCAGCACAAAACAAAATCGTCCGCAGATAATAAGTATGACACCTTCCACTCTCTTCTATTTTCCTTCGTTCTAACACCTACTGCTGCTACTTTCTTATTTTTTCATAACCCTATCCATATAGAAATTGAATAACCAAGGATACATAACACATCCCTGCCTCACTCCACTATTAATATTAAACCAATCATATTCAAATTGATTTATTCTTTCACGCTTCACAATCGCCATACATACCTTTGATTCCATTCAGAAACATTATTATTATTATTATTATTATTATTATTATTATTATTATTATTATTATTATTATTATTATTATTTTATTATTATTATTATTATTATTATCACTTATTATTATTATATTATTATTATTATTATTATTATTATTAATTTATTATTATTATTATTATTATTATTATTATATTATTATTATTATTTATATATTATTATTAGTAATTATTATTATTATTATTATTATTATTATTATTATTATTATTATTATTATTATTATTATTATTATTATTATTATTATTATTAATATTATTAATTATTATTATTACTTATTTATTATTAAATTATTAATTATTAATTATTATTAATTATTTATTATTATTATTATTATTATTATTATTATTATTATTATTATTATTATTATTATTATTATTATTATTATTATTATTATTATTATTATTATTATTATTATTATATATTAAAATATTATAGTAATTATTATTATATTACTATTATTTTATTATTATTATCGTAAAAATAGTATTATTTATTACTATTATTATTATTATAATTAAGCTTATTTTATTATTATTATTATATTATTATTATTATTATTATTAATAATTATTATAATTATTATTCTTACTATAATTATTACATTATTATTATTATTTTCTTATTCTTATTATAATTTAATTATGTATATTATTATTATTATTATTATATTATTATTTATTATTATTATTATATTAATTTAATTATTATTAATTTTATGCACTTTAACTAAAAAAAATTATTAACATCTTAAATCGTCAAATATTTTGCAAACATTTTAATATTTTTTAAAACTACAAAACGAGCCCTTTTTATTTTTTATATTTTATTTAATTTTCTTATCATTTATTTATTTTTATATTTTAACTTATATAATTTATTTATATATTTATTTATATATTTTATAAATTGTAATAAGAAATTAAAAAAAAAAAACACTCAAAAATTATAATTTTAAAAATATTTTTTTACCGT
>JABUQX010054376.1:45000-50000 GCA_015478945.1 Trachelipus rathkii
TAGAGGTTGAGAAGTTTAAATTACTGTGATATTTTATTAATATTAATGGAAGATGTGAGGCTGAGATTAACAGAAAGATTGAAAAAAGCTAGGAATATGTTCAATAGGGCAAGATTTGGCGACAAATAGCAGAATTTGGCAGTAAATAGCATAACTTATCGACAAATAGCAGAATTTTGCAAAAAGTAGCAGAATGTAGCTACAAATTGCAAAATTTGATGACAGGTATCAATATTTCTGTAATTAAAAGGAAATAGTCATTAATTATTGCTATGAATGATCATCATTGTTTCATGAATGACAAGACAAGTGAAAGGAGGATAAAGATGGTTGTTTTGTGGTTCTAGAAAACACTCCAAAAGATCTTATGGAACGAATATGTAAGCAACAAATCAAAGACGCACTATTGGATTTGAGGCGTCTGCTTTCTCAAGGGCTCACAGAATATGATGGTGAAAAATATGAAACTAGGGTGTTATGGCGTGACGGAGAGGTTCTAGAAGGAGAAGAGGTGGAGCGAAGCGAAAGTCAAGGAACACGGCGACTCTCCCTTTAAACCAGAAATCCTTACCTTCTATACATCGATATTAGAGTATGGTTTAATAATTTTAAATTTCAATTACACCTTTATATCGAACGAAATATGAAAAACTCGCAACTAATGTACAAAAAATAAAAATCTCTTTAAGTTCGCTCTCTTTTCAGGGAATTTTACAAGTGGGAGTTTTATAAATTGGGAATTTACCAGTGGGAATTATGCCAGTTTGAATTCTATCAGCGGGAGTTTTACCATTGGGAGTTTTACCAATGGAAATTTTACCAGTGGGAATTTTATCGGTGGGAGTTTTATCAATGGGAATTTTACCAGTGGGAATTTTACCACTTGGGAATTTTATCAGTGGGAGTTTTACCAATGGAAATTTTACAAGTGGGAATTTTACCAGTAGGAATCTTACCAGTGGGAATTTTACCAGTGGGAGTTTTATCAATGGAAATTTTACCCGTGGGAATTTTACCCGTTGGAGTTTCACCAGTTTAAATTTTACCAGTATGAGTTTTGTCAATGGAATTTTACCAATGGGAATTTTATTAGTGTCAGTTTACCAATGGAAATTTTACTAATGGGAATTTTATCAGTGGTAATTTTACCAGTGAGTGTTTTACCAGTGGGAGTTATACCAATGGAAATTTTACCAGTGGTAGTCTTAACAGTGAGAGTTTTTCCAGAGGAAATTTTATCAGATTTTTGCCAGTGTCAGTTTTACCATTGGAAGTTTTACTCCTAGAAATTTAGCCAGTAGGAATTGTCCCGGTGGCAGTTTTACAAGTGGGAAAATTACCAGTGGGAGTTTTACCAATTTGAATTTTACCAGTGGGAGTTTAACCATTGAAAATTTTGCCAGTTCGAGTTTTACTAATAGAAAATTTACCAGTGGGAAATTTATCAGTGGAAATTTTACCAGTGAGAGTTTTGCAAATGGAAATTTTACCAGTGGGAGTTTTAAAAATTCAAATTTTACCAGTTAGAGTTTTGCCATTGGGAGTTATTATACCAATGGTTGTATTACATTATAAATTTTATCAGTTTGAATTTCACCAGAGGGAGTTTTACTAATGGAAAATTTACCAGTAAGAATTTTTCCAGTTTGAATTTTAAAAGTGAGAGTTTTACCAGTGGGAGTTTTATCAATGAAACTTTACCAGTGGGAGTTTTACCAATTTAAATTTTACCAGTGGGAATTTTGCCTGTGAGAGTTTTATCAATGGAAATTTAACTCGTGAAAATTTTACCAGTGTGAGTTTACCAATGGAAATTTTACCAGTAAGAATTTTATCAGTGAGAATTTACCAGTGGGTGTTTTACCAATGAGAGATATACCAAATGGAAATTTTACCAGCGGGAATTTTAATAGTGGGAATTTTACCGGTGGGAGTTTTACCAGAGGGAATTTATCAGTGGGAATTTTACTAGTGGGAATTTTTCCAATGGAAATTTTAATAGTAGGAAATTTACCAGTGGCAGTTATACCAGTGGGAATTTTACAAGTGGGAATTTTACCAGTTTAAATTTTATCAGTGCGCATTTTACAGGTGCAAGTTTTACCGGGGGGGGTTTTACCAATGGAAATTTTACTAGTGGGAGCTTTATTAATGGAAATCTTACCAGTGGGAATTTTAACAGTGAGAATTTTACTAGTGGCACATTTACGAATGGAATTTTTACCAGTGGGAATTTTACCGGTGGGTGTTTTACCAGAGGGAGTTTCACCAATGGAAATTTTGCCAGTGGGAATTTTGCCGGAAAGAATTTTACCAGTGGGAGTTTTACCAATTCAAATTTTACCAGTGGGAGTTTTACCAGTGGGAGTTATGCCAATGGGAGTTTTACAATAGAAATTTTATCAGTGGAGAATTTTACCAGTAGTAGTTTTACCAATGGAAAATTTTCCAGTAGGAATTATACTAGTGACAATTTTAACAGTGGGAGTTTCCCCAATTGAAAATTTACCAGTAGGAATTTTACCAGCGATAGTTTTACCAGTGGGAGTTTTATCAATGGAAATTTCACCAGTAGTTGTTTTACTAGTGGGAGTTTCACCAATTCAAAATTTACCAGTGATAATTTTCCCAGTGGGAGCTTTACAAGTGGGAGTTCTATCAATGCAAATTTTACCAGTAGTAATTTTACCAGTAGCAGTTTAACCAGTTTGAATTTTACCAGTGGGCGTTTTACTAATTTAAACTTTACTATTGGGAATTTTATTAGTGGGAATTTTACCAGTGAGAGTATTTTCAGTGGGAGTTTTACCAATTCAAATTTCACCAGTGGTAATTTTCCCAGTGGGACCTTTACCAGTGGGAGTTTTATCAATGGAAATTTTACCTGTGGGAATTTTACCAGTGTGAGTTTTACCAATTTAAATTTTACCTGTAGAAATTTTATCAGTGAGAATTTTACCAGTGAGAGTTTTACCAGTGGGAGTTTTACCAATGGAAGTTTTACCAGTGGATATTTTATCAGGGGGAACTTTAAAAGTGGAAGTTTTACCAGTGGAAATTTTATCAGTGGGAATTTTACCAGTGTAAGTTTTACCAATGTGAGGTTTAGCAATGGAAATTTTACCAGTAGTAATTTAAACAGTGGCAATTTAACCAGTTTAAATTTTACCAGTGGGAGCTTTACTAATTTAAACTATACCAATGGGAATTTTACCAGTGGGAGCTCTACCATTGGAAATTTTACCAGTAGGAATTTTACCAGTGGGAATTTTAATAATGGAAATTTTACCTGTGGGACTTTTATCACAGAGAATTTTTTCAGTGGGAATTTTACCAGTGGAAATTTCAATGGTAGGAATTTTACCAGTGGCAGTTTTACCAGTGGGAGTTTTAATAATGGAAATTTTACCAGTGGGAGTTTTACCAGAGGGAATTTTATCAGTTGGAATTTTACCAGTGGGAGTTTTATCAACGGAAATTTTAATCGTAGGAATTTTGCCAGTGGCAGGTTTACCAGTTTGAATTTTACCAGTGGGAGTTTTACTAATTGTGGGAGTTTTAATAATGGAAATTTTACCAGGAAGAATTTTGCCAGTGGGAATTTTACAAGTGAGAGTTTTACCACTGGGAGTTTTACCAATCGAACTTTAGCTGTGGGAGTTTTACCAATTTAAATTTTACCAGTGGGAGTTTTGCCAGTGGGAGTTTGTCAATGGAAATTTTACCAGTTGAAATTTTACCAGTGAGAGTTTAACAATGGAAATTTTACAAGTGGGAATTTTCTCAGTGAAAATTTTACCAGTTTGTGTTTTACCAATGAGAGCTTTACCAAATGGGAATTTTAATGGTAGGAATTTTACCACTGGGTGTTTTATCGGTGGGAATTTTACCAGTGGGAATTTTACCAATAGAAATTTTAATAGTCAGGAATTTTTACTAGTTTTCAGTTTTTAAACCGAGTGGGAATTTACAGTGGGAGTTTTACCAATTTAAATTTTATCAGTGCGGATTTTACAGATGCAAGTTTAACCATTGGAAATTTACTTGTAGGAGTTTTACTAATGAAAATTTTACCAATGGGAATTTTATCAAAGAGAATTTTACTAGTGTCAGTTTTACCAATGGAAATTTTACCAATGGGAATTTTACCCGTGGGTGTTTTACCAGAGGGAACTTCACCAATGGAAATTTTACCAGTAAGAATTTTGACAGAGAATTTTAACAGTGTTAGTTTTACCCATTAAAATTTTACCATTGAGAATTTATACCAGTGGTAGTTATAAAAACCAATGAGTATTCCATAGATATTTTATCAGTAGGAATTTTTTACCAGTGGAGATTTAGCAATGGAAATTTTACCAGTGGCAATTTTATTAATGGAAAATTTTCCAGTGGAAATTATACTAGTGGAAATTTTACTAGTGAGAGTTTCACCAATAGAAATTTTACCAGTGGAAATTTTACAAATGGGAATTTTACCGGTGATAGTTATACCAGTTGGAGTTTTACCAAAGGAAATTTTTACCAGTGGGAATTTTACCAATTAAAAGTTTACCAGTGAGAGTTAAATCAGTAGAAATTTTACCTTTGGAAATTTTACCAATGTGAGTTTTACCAATTTAAATTTACTTGTAGGAATTTTATCAGTGAAAATTTTACCAGTGGGAGTTTTATACTAATGGAAATTTTACCAGTGGGAATTTTATCAGTGGGAACCTTACTAGTGGGAGTTTAACCAGTTTAAATTTTATCGGTGTGAACTTTACCCGTGGAAGTTTTACCAGTGTGAGGTTTAGCAATGAAAATTTTACCAGTAGGAATTTTACCAGTGGCAGTTTTACCAGTATGAATTTTACCAGTGTGAATTTCACCAGTGGGAGTTTTGCCAATTTAAGTTTTGTAAATGAGAATTTTACCAGTGAAAGTTTTAGCAGTGGTAGTTTTACCATTGGAAATTTTACCAGTGGGCATTTTACCAGTGGGAGTTTTAATAATGGAAA
>JABUQX010054377.1:7500-15000 GCA_015478945.1 Trachelipus rathkii
TCTAATGTGAATGCCAATAAATTTTCTTAATATTAGCGAGTGCGAATACGAAGACTACATATTGTCAGTAATGTTTCACTCATATTCTAGGTATAAGTGGTGTATTTGCTTCCTTTGTAGTTCGGCCATACAATAATGCTGAAAAAAAAAAATATTCATTCATTACTGAATGAATGAGTAATGAATGGGCGAGCGATCTAATGAATAAAATATATATGTGAGGACATCTGTCCTAGGCATGTGAGTGTGTCTGACTGAGTGTGTGCGTGGTTGAGCACACACACACTCACACATGTACGCAAAGAACCAATGCACGATATCGTATCGAGCATATACCATTCTTATCAACGAGTGCAAAACAAGGCACTGAATTACACTTTATTAATTCGATTACTAATAATACTGTATTTATTATAAGCTCAAATAATATATTTTTTAGTATATTAATATTAACTATATTTTTATTATATTTATATTTATTTATATTTTTATTTATTATGTTTGTGCATCCACAATTTAATAATTGTTTTAATATACTGCATTATAAGATTAAAAATATATATTTTTTTTTATATTGATTACTATTATATTTTTGTATTATATTTACTTTATTTATATTTTTATTTATTACATTTTATGCAATCCAAACTTTTATAATAATACTGTATTTATTATAAGCTCAAATAATATTTCTTTATATTGATAATAAAAATACATTTGTATTATCTTTATATTTATTTAATTTTTTATATTACATTTCTGTACCTACTCTCTAATAATAATAATTAATACATATTATCACTTTAATCAGTTCTCATAATAATTCTTTCATAGTTTCAGTAATTAATTATACTATATAAGTATATTATGTTAATCTATTTTATAATTTAACATAATTTCATTTATGATAATAATGAATAATTTTGTTTATATTAAAATCAGATGATTCTCAGATTAAACCATGATCTGCATCTTACAAATAATGTAAAGGAGTTATTTTTATTGTGCAAACTGGATAAATATGTATTCAATGTAAAATAGTATTCATTCTTGTTGCATTAATAATATACCATATTGAAATATTTAAATATTAAATACAAGTACTATTAGTCAAATATAAAAATAAACGATTTTTTTTTTTTACAGATCGTCACCACTCACCTTTAAAATGCTTAATTATCTATAGTTTTCAAAGATGACTTTTGCAGTAGTAGAGCACATTTTTATAAATTTTATAAGATAGTTTAAAACCCTAAACTACTCTGGGAATTTTTTATAAAGAAGTAAGGTTGGCAGCTGAAGTGCAGCCTAAAACATATATAACTGTTCTTGGATTTCCCTCTATTAGATTTATCTTGAAGGTGACTGATTTGTTTATTAGTTATATATATATATATATAATATATATATATATATATATATATATATATATATATATATATATATATATATATATATATATATATATATATATAAATATATATATATATATATATAGAGTAAAGTGTTGTATAATATATATATATTTGTAATATTAATATATATATAATATATATAATAATAATATATATATATATATATATATAATATAATAATAATAATATATGTATATATATATATATATATATATATATACTATAATATATATATATAATAATAATAATAATAATATATAATAATAATATATAATATATAATATATATATATATATATTTATATATATATAATAATAATATATATATGTAAATATATATATATAATAATAATAATAATAATAAATAATAATATATAATATATAATAATATTAATAATATAATATATATAATATATAATAATAATAATAATAATAATAATATATGTATATATATATATATGTAATATATAACTATATATATATATATAATAATAATAATATATAATATGGATATATATAATATAATAATAATAGCAATAATAATATGTAATAATATATTATAATAATAATAATAATATGTAATAATAATATATAAGTCTAATACTAATATATATATATATATGTAATATATATATATATATATATATATATATTCTTGCAATATTTTTCAATCTCTCATGTTGTATGTTAAAATCCCAGCAAAAAGCTAAAAATGTCTCGTAACTGTATTAACATTGTTGATAACTTTTTCTATGTGTGTGGTGTGGTGAAGTGATATTTTCTCTCCATAAACGCCAGAATACACCACATATTAAAACCGCTTACTTCCACTATTTCGGTGTTAAGGTAGGGGATCGGGACAAGTCTTGAGCGACTTACATTTGTTGCAATACCTCTTCAGTGACTCTTTGTGGTTGGCTAATAAAAAAAAGACGTTCAATGCATTTCGCCGTCCCAATGATCTGGCGGGAGCCTAAAAATCATACTGATGACTGCTATTTTTGTTTGATTCCACCGTTTCAGTATGGTATGCCGAGGAAAAGAAGTGGATGGTAAAATACCCAAGCAAGATGGTCTCCCAGTACCTCACCCTTCAGAAGAGCACCAACTACAGGTTGAAGTTAATGAGGAAAGTACAAGGGATGAAACACCTGAACCTTCAATTACGATTTTCTAATAGATGAGCCAAGCGAGATGCACAAACTTACCCAGGGTGAATTAAGTGACATAATTAGAGATATGGGTTTCCCAATGTGCAAAATAGAACTTCTTGAATCAAGGCTTCAAAAGTGTAATCTTCTCCAACCTGATGTGAAAGTGACTGTGTATAAAAGTAGGGAAAAGAATTTGATGTCATACTTGGAGAAAGTGAATAACCTAGAATTTTGTTGTGATGTGAACGGTTTGATGACCTCTTTAAAATTAGTGAACAACCAAAAAGACTGGAGGACTCCTTATAGACTCCTCAAATTTTTTTAAAAGCCGTTTTACCGCGCAATAGAGCAGAACACTCCCAATTTCTAGTAAGTAAAGATAAGAACTTTCTAGGCTTAGCAAATAAAGAAATGCACTGTAGTTAGCCCTACGTCAGGTTAGGCTTGGATATGATATTTCAAACTCATGAAAACATGTAAGGCTCTTTTATTTTAGTTTTAGAATTTAAAGTATAAAATAATAAAAATATGCAACCACTGGACTTATCAAGTGTAAGATAAGCACTCCCAAATTTAACCAATTTAGGACAAAACCTTTTTTATGTTGGAAATTCTTATCTTTATTTGATCCAAATGAAATAACACGAGAGAGATAAGGATAAAATAATAAAAGATAAGAGACAAGTTAAAAGGAAAAGAAGAAAGAAAAAGAGAGAAAGAAAGAAAGAAAAGGACAAATAAGAATTGAAATATGTGGATGGATAACTGAGAAGGAGGAAAGGAGGAAAGGAGGAGGAGGATTAGGAGGAGGTGGAGGGCGGAGTAGAGAAAAGATCAAAAGAGTTGTGCAGAATGATCGACTGGAAATAAACAAAGAAAGAAAGTGCCGAAAAAGCCAATGGTTGCTAAAAAGTAGCCAGTTTAAAAGAAGTCTTGCTGCGTTAAAAGATTATTCAATAAATAAAACAG
Source organism: Trachelipus rathkii (assembly GCA_015478945.1). Lineage (NCBI taxonomy): Eukaryota > Metazoa > Arthropoda > Malacostraca > Isopoda > Trachelipodidae > Trachelipus > Trachelipus rathkii. The sequence continues at coordinate 11,038 of JABUQX010054377.1, forward strand.
AAGATCAAGTTACAAAGAATTATTTTATTATTATTATTATTAATTATTATTATTATTATTATTATTATTATTATTATTATTATTATTATTATTATTATTATTAATTACTTAATTAATGTCTAAAACACTGAAGATAATAACCAATAATAAAAGAAGCATAGTTTTTGAGGAAGCAAATGATTCCAGCACGCGTCTTTAACTCAAGAGCAAAATATGTGAAGTACATATTTGGCTGAAATGAATTATCAATTATTACCTTAATGGGAAAGTAGTTTAAGTCCAGATTCAGTTAAAATGGGTCGTTAGCAAATATAACCGACAATAATAAAGGATTTTATGCTCTTTTTAAGCAACTCTTGTATCTGTAATAAGAATGCCTCACAACCAGTAGATTATATAAAAGAATTAACAAAGTAGTTAATACTGCAGTCAGAGAGTTGGGAAAAAAATGCGATACTGTGTATAAAGAAATCAAACCAACTCTCATTAAAAAAAAAAGGTTAAAGGAAGCCTTTTTGTTCTTATCATTTCAATAATTAAATAAAAACTATACGAGATAAATCATCCCAGGTATATTACTACTTCAAGTAAAGATTATAGAACCACTAAACAAATGAAGTAAAAAGAAGATAGTAGAAAATATTTGAAGGTGACTTTTAGCATCAAACATCTTGGAAACTTTGCTAATGACTAAAACAATGTTATCCTTCTAAGAAAGATCATGAAAGAAAGAAACCACGCCCATGTTGATGACCAAAGATTGCTTGAGTGTTTTAGTTTTCAAAGATACTGTAATCAGCTTGAAGGTTATATCCAATAAAAAGAAAGAATTTAGTATTTGAGACACTGGAAGCTACCATGCTTTACCCCTCCGAAATTGGTTTCAGTGGTTTCATGACTATTTTCTATTTTCTCTTAGTATTTATTATCAGCTATTTTATTTTGATTAGAATGATTTTCAAAACGAAATGAGCAATAAGGGTGGAGTTATCGGCATATAATTAAATTAGTGACAAAGTAACAGATAGATGGTCATTAATATGAGAGAGAGAGAGAGAGAGAGAGAGAGAGAGAGAGAGAGAGAGAGAGAGAGAGAGAGAGAGAGAGAGAGAGAGAGAGAGAGAGAGAGAGCCTTGAGAGAAAACCAATATTACAAAATTTAAAGGATGAACTGGAGAGGAAATTAGAGAAGGATGGAGAGTGGAAGAGGGAGATTTGGTGATGAAAGAAAGCTTTCTGTCAGACTCTATCGAGAGATTTCATTATGTCTACCTCCACGGCAAAAGATTCACCAAAACGCCGAAGGGATGAGAACCAAGTGTCAAAGGGAAGGGAAGGGAAAGGTCACCAGCAGAGTGGTGCTTCTTACGGAAGCAATAATGAAGCAATCGTCATGGCAATTAGAGATAAGATTAGAAGAATTAGTATGTTTCTAAACATTCCTTTCGGTCAAGGGAGTAAGTAAGTATCCTTTGCTTGTGTGTGTAATCTATGAATATGAGTATTCTCCTTTCTGACGATTCTTTAATATAAGAGGCACTCTCACATATCTAAGATATAATAATAATAATAATAATAATAATAATAATAAATAAATATAATTAATAATAATAATAATAAAATAAATAATAATAATAATAATAATAATAATAATGAATAATAATAATGAATAAGGATATATATATTATATACTATTATAATATATATATACCTATATATATATATTATATATATATATATATATATATATATTATAATATATATATATATTATTATATTATATATATATTATATATTAGTATGTATTATATTAATATATATATATATATATATATATATATATATAATGTATACTATAATAAATAGTATATTATATTATATAATATATATATATATATATATATATATATATATAATATATATATATATATATTATATATAAATATAACATATGTAATAATACCTCTCTCACTCTCCACCTATATATATATATATATATTATATTAATATATATATAATAATATATATAATATATATATATATAAATTTATATATTACTATTATATATATATATATATATAATATATATATATAAATATATATATATATATATATATAACCTAATATAGAGAGAGAGAGAGAGAGAGATGAAAGAGAGAGAGAGAGAGAGATAAGAAATGGCGGCCCATGTTAAAAGAAAACACATTTCTAAAAATTGCCACCAAACATAGAAAATACGCTCTAAGCGGCGCAACACACACACACACATCCACACACCACACACACCACACACACACACACACACACACACAACACACACACACACACACACACACACCACAATACACAACACACACATAAACCACACACACACACACTCGATTCACAACACACACATAAACACACACAGCTTTGCACAACAACAACACAAATAGAAACAAAACCACACGCCTGCATCAATAGAGAAGGTAGTGAAAATGAATGTAATATTGAGTGAGTAGATTGAATGATTGGTAAATTAATGTATCCAAGTTTGACTTACAAAATTTCCATCTCTCTACTCTTAACCAAAGATAACAACAACTCTAATTCGCTACAATATATATAACATAAATAAATAATCTTTTCAAATCAAAAACATCTCTCTCTCTCTCCTCTCTCTCTCTGTATGATATATATATATACTCTCACTCACCTATATATATATTTTATTATATTAATATATATTATATATAGTATATATAATAGTGATATATATATTATATAGCTATATATATAATATATATATACTAATATATGTGTGTGTGTGTGTGTGTGTGTGTGTGATGTGTGTGCGTGCGTGCATGCATGTGTGTGTGATGTCTAAGTTATGGGCATATTAGGAACATTACAAAATTTTAAAGATTCGTGATTCGAGATCTACTTTTGTTATTGTATGCATATTATAAAGACCAAAATATTTATTTTACTGTCGATTACTGAATGATAACCCCATTTTGAAAGTAATATTTGGATGACCTTTCCATTTAGTGCAATTTGGATGACCCTTCCATTTAGTGCAATGGGTGTATCCCACCTTGGCACTATAGCAGAATGTGTTCTATCCTATATATAAATATGAACTTCTGTTATAACTTTCTTGTTTCTGTCACAAAATGCACGATTATTTGGATATGACGCCACAATATTTTCTTTTTTATCTTCAAGCCAAATTTTGTCCCTTTAATTTACTCTTTTTCTACTTAATCACAAGTTGCAAAATTGCATGAAAAAGAGCTATTATTATTATTATTATTATTATTATTATTATTATTATTATTATTATTATTATTATTATTATTATTATTATTATTATTATTATTATTATTATTATTATTATTATTATTATTATTATTATTATTATTATTATTATTATTATTATTATTATTATTATTATTATTATTTTTACTATTTATTGCTATTTATTGGTTATTCATTATTACTCACTCTCACTCACTCTCATTATTATTATTATTATTATTATATTATTATTATTATTATTATTATTATTATTATTATTATTATTATTATTATTTTCAATATTATTATTATTATTATTAATTATTATTTCATAGAAGTCAATAATAATATAATTCAATATTTACTTAGTGCCTCTCATTTGAAACAGGCTTTATCTACCCAACATGATCTAAGACTGATAAACGACAAAAATTGAGTGTAATTCACGATGAACCCCCAGAGATGGTTTTTTTATTCAATAAAGTTGACACCGTGGGGGCATTAACCTTAATCGGGATGAGGGGGGAGCATTACAGATAATTTATATCTCGGAAAAGAATTCGAGACTTTCAGTCCTTTGGTCCGATGTGTTACAGTATACGCTACTCAAGGGTATGAAAACGCTTACTATTATTTCTTGACAATAGTCTGTTATTGATAAAACGCGCATAGGGTGTGAAGGAG
>JABUQX010054377.1:30000-32873 GCA_015478945.1 Trachelipus rathkii
TATATTAAGTGTGCAATAACACTAACTATAAAACAATGATAGAAAGGGAAATTTGCACAATGTTTACCTTTAAATATATGTTTAGTACATACAGTACATGATTTACAATTGAAAAAGAAATAGAAATATAAAATTTTAAATAAATATATTTTATTTAGGGGATGCCACTTCTTCGTCCGCCCGTACAATGGATGTATTTTGGCGAATCTTCAGCATCTGAATCTACAAGCAACCGCCTTCGCTTTGCAGACGAGGATAGTGATGTAGTTGGTGCAGAATCTGAAGTTGGTGGCAGGCCAGACGTTTCAGTGGAAGGTTGCGATGGTTCCTGCTATATATGAATGACAACAAAGAAGTCTGTCTCATGAGTGCCTCTTCTTCCCGAGTAAAGTTGATTATTACATGCAATGGCATTTGTTATGACAGCTTTAACTTTTAACGGTCTTCCGAGCACGACCCCACTCTTTTCAAAGGCCGTTCATTTGCTTTATCCGCAGAGCCCCTAAAGGATTTTGCTAATTTGGGAATTGTAATTCTCTTGAAATGGACTGAATCTTCATCAGTTCCAGTATACAGCATAAAATTTTCGAAAATGCGATTAAGTTGAACAACGATAAGATACTTTAAACAGAACTGATCGCAGTGCATCGCAATACGCTGCAACGCCAGTTTACGATAGTATGTCTGTTCGTTCGTTATTTCCTTCCGCCCCACAACAATGAGAACGTTAAGAGCGCCGTTATGCCCCGAAACGCCGTTAAACGCCAAAAAGCACACAAACTCACAGAGCAAGAGTAGCCGTTTATTGCGGGTGCGCTTAACCCTTGTTAAATTTTTATTTAATATATATATTATATATAATATATATATACTATATATATATATATATATATATATATATATATATATAAATATATATATATATATATATATATATAATATATAATCGTATATATATATATAATTTCTTTCTTTCTTTCTTTTCCCCCAGGAGGGATTCTTCATCCTGTCAGCCGCGCAAGCATCTTTCTCTAGACGTCCCCTCTCCTGCACTATTCCTCTTCTCTTCAGCACTCTCATATTTGGTAGGTAGCTGACATCTTTTCAGAGAGTCCTCCACCGACTCCGCCCATCTCTTCTTTCGGTCTTCCCCTTGGTCTTCTGCCCTCTGGTGTCCATTTCCCATCTTCTTTTCGACATTCTCTCCTGCTCCATCCTTCAGATGTCCCCACCATCTCATTCTCCCCCCCAACATCCATCTTCAGTATCATCTTCTTCACCTCTATATCTTCTCTAATTACTTCATTCCTTATTCTGTCTCTCCTACTCTTTCCAATCATAGTTCTTAATACCCTCATCTCCGCCGCTTGTTTTCTACTCTCCTCTTTTTCTGTTGTTGTCCATGTTTCCTGACCCTCCGCTACAGCAGTGTCGGAGTCAAGTTTATACTGTAAAAATTCATTTTTAGCCTCTATTCGATGTTGGCTATCTGTTCATCATGGGTATACCGCTTTCATAACTAATCCATACTTTTCCATTCTTTACGAATCTCTCCTCACTTCCTCCCCTTTTGGTTAAAAAATCCTCCGAGATAATCAGTTATTACCGCCTTCACCTCATCTCTCTTCACCATCATCCCATCCCCTCCTCATATTCCTAAGGTTACTGTGAATACTTTCTGTTTTCTGTACGTCATCTTCAAATCTCCTGCTTCCTCCAACTCCTCCGCAAACAACTCTACCACCTCTCGAATCTTCTCTCTCTCTCTCTCTCTCTCTCTCTCTCTCTCTCTCTCTCTCTCTCTCTCTCTCTCTCTCTCTCTCTCTCTCTCCAACATGCCGATCATCCGCATATGCCATTATGTCCCTTAAAATTCTCCCAGGCCTCTTTTACTTTCCCTTATCACCACGGTCTAATATAATATACAACAGCAGCGGGCAGGATAAAACCCACTCCCCTGACTTCCACTCTGTTTTCCTTATGGTATACCTATATATATTATCTATCATTAGGTGTAACTATCTTTTCCTTTATTATTTTTTGGTAGTAATTGTTATTTAATAAAAAATAACATTGTAATAAAATTTGAGTAGGTCTTACATAAATATCCAGTAGATAAATTCACAAAAAATAAAAAATAATTATAAAAGTATAGGGCAAAAGATTATTTATTTGGGCCCAGTAGGTAATTTTAATAAACCAATAATAATTTTGGAGTATAGGAATATATAATAATATAGTTAAAATAGGATACTTTTTAAATGTTTAATAAATTTAATGCCTTGTTCTTTCCCAATATTATTTTTGTTATTTCGTTTAAATTATATATTATATAATATCGTTGATCTCTCAAAAGTTATTGCTCGTGATGACCGCTTGTATATTTTTTATTTAAAATTATTACGTTATTAACCCTTTATACCTTCAACTCTCCATATTATTTATTAATATATTTATATAAATGAAAATTATAACATTTTATAATATATTTATAATAAATTATATTAATAAATAATATTAATTTTTATAATAAAAGGAAAGGGGTTTTTTTGGGGTGAGGGGTAGGGCAGGTATGAGGCATAGAATTATTATTTAACGTTTTATAAACCCTCCGCGGCTTATTTTCTTTTTTTCCCGTTATTTTTTTATTATATTATTACTTTAATATATTAAATAACGGAGTCGCCGTCTATTTCGTTAAAATAATTAAAAAGTTTTTTGGGTTAGGGTTATTGGGTGGATTATAAAGGGTCCATTTTATTAGATGGAGTATTAATTTGAAAAATAAATAAAATAAAACTTAAGGTGTTCTTCATTATTATATTTTGAGTATATATAATATTAGGGGGTGGGCCAATGAGGTGATAAGGAGT
>JABUQX010054378.1:0-60985 GCA_015478945.1 Trachelipus rathkii
AGCTCTGCATTCTAAATGGGCCTATTTATAACTTATATGTGAATAATTCAATTGTTTTTTATATACATAATAATTATTATTGATATTAACATTTTTGTACTTTTATTACATTTTAAATATGTTTGTATATGTTTGTTTATATCTAAGCCGGAACGGATATAACCAATTATGCTTGTGTTTAATAATGCACTTTTTCATTCTTCTGTATATTATACTCAGGACTGTCACTAGTTATTTGGCTAGCTTTATTTGCCATGTTGATTATCTATTTGATCGTGAGTGAACTATTCATATGTTGAGTACTTACTGTTTAGATCTTCGATGTTAACGCAGTTTGCTCGTTATTTGAATTTCTCAAATTTCATGTATACTATTTTTGCTTCATGAATGTTTTGGTATGTTTAGTGTATATGGAAGGTAGCCCGTTATTATCATATATGCTTTATTTTATGTATTTTTAGTTATTTACTTTATTCTTGAATAATGATAACGTAATCACATACTTTCTCACTCCGTGTATAGCGCAGGAAGTAATGTAAGCCACTAAGGATAAGGTGAACTAGTAGTGTGACACAGTTATCGAGTTTAATAAGATTCTGTGTCACTGTAATATATTTATACATTTATGTCTCTGAAATTAATATACTATATATGCTATAGATTGCGCGGCAACGAATTTTAGTCATAATCAAAGTGAAATATACTAATATAAACCCGATTACCATTTTGTAAGATATAGCTCTTCAAGTCTAAGATAAAAGCTCAGTCAAGATATAGCCAGATGTCAGAATAAATTAACAAGAACAAGATACTCTCTCCAGAAATCCCAAACTTAAAAGCTATCGATCACGGCAAGAGCGGATAGAAATTTCACGTGACAGGGCTACGGCTCGCCTTGCGGAGAGAGTATAATCTCAACCAGAACAAGGAACCTTTTTATTACTTTTACTTATTTCATATTTTACCTTATGTTGTATATATTTTTTTATACTACAATATGATTTTCTAAATTTACCATCCTCTTAATATAGGAGTGCTTGCTCTTAAAATCAAGCCACCCTAATACTAGCAAGTCGTGTCTACCTACTACGTAATTATTTAGTAGAGCGAGTATAGTTAAATTGATTATAACCTTATATAGATTCACATATTTAATATATATTATTATTAGGATAATCATTAGCATTATATTATATTGATAATAAGTATATATCCTCATATGACTGATTAGTCATATATATATTATATATTATAAATATAAAAAATGTATTATATATATACTATATATATGTATTACAGTGAAAAGTAGTTTACACATATCTATATTGTCCTGCTGATTCAACATTTAATGATCAAGACAGGAGGTAAATATAATTATAATAAATAAAGAAAGGATTTCGTGGTTAGGGCGCGGTGGGTAATCGTATTTTTGTCATCTTTACACGCATGACATTTCCATTCGTAACTAAACACAACATGATAAAGATTTAGAAAGGGCTTTAATAATATAATTTTTAGACATTATCCAGCTTGTCAACTGATCCCGTCACTGTCAAATCAAATCAGCGCACATCTTCTAAATTCGTAGAAGCAACAGGCTGTTCACGCAAACACCGAGACAATAATTTAAAACCGGGGAGGGAAAAGTTGCTCTTTAGCCATCTTATAGTTTACCCGGGAATACGCCTGCTTCCGTACGCTACCGGCAATTACACCTTGGTTCCAAGAGTCAAATACTACTCTCCCTTTAATCCTGCATTGTGCGTGATCCAAAAACCGCAACCAGTTATATTCATCGTAGTTTCCATAATCAGCATATCTACAAACACCGCTTAATGGGCATCTTATGTTATTGAAACCCCGAGTTCATCATGAGGTTAGGATGTGCTGATGCGTATACACGTTGCAAGGTTATATAAGGAGTTAAGCAGTAAACCTAGACTGATCTGACATCAGGGTGATACAAAAATACAGCTCCTAATCACACGTTAAAATGGCTGTACGTGCGTGAAGCTTAACGTGCCAGCCCGGCATGAGTCCCATTCTGGAGGACTTTTTCCTTCGCTCTTACACCTCGTCGGAATTCCGGCGTGCCTATAGTAAATTTGGTCATAACTCGTCGTCTCTGCTCTCATCTCTCTCCACTCTCGTCGTCCATCTCTCATCATCTCTCTTCTCTCTCTCTCTCTCTGCCCGTCTCTCTCTCTCTCTCTCTTCTTCTCTCGATATCTTATATATATTTTATACTACAAATATATAACTATTATATATATATATAATAATATATCACTAACTACTATATGATAATATCTATATTCTATGCTTATAATATTAATATATTATATATATATATATATATATATATTATCATATATACCTATATAATAATATTATATATATATATAATATATATATATTCTAATATATATTATATATTATATATATATGTGCTGTGATGTGTGTATATATATATAGTATAGTACTATATATATATAATTATATATATAATTTATATATATATATTATATATACTATATACTATAATACTTATAACATATATAAGATGTGATATTTACAAATTTAGATAAATTAGCAATCATTAACTTTGCGAATGATAGTATAATATATATAATATTAATACTAGTATACAATATATAATATATAATAAATTACTAACTATACAGTCATATATATATATATATAGTGATGAATAAGCTATTAGACAGAAAAAAATGTGAATTGTTTTATTAACCGTACTTCCAGGCAGTTCGATTAAATATTTGTTTTATTTCTTATTTTCATATATGATATTGATCGAAGTATCAATAGGATTACCTACAAACATCATTTTAAGTCGTGACGGACATGATTCAAAAAATATTAGGAGCCTGTCTACCGTTTCACTAAAATTTTGGTACAGTTTTAATTTATTTTTTCCTTTTTAACTAAAGGAATATACCCAAGGGATAAAACCGCAAAGATAGGCAAGGAAGTCGGGTTCTCATCAGCTTCCGCGGAGTAACTTCGGGGGTAGGACCTATTCTCCCCCCCTCTACCCTACGGGAATGGAAACGTCCCCCTTCCTGTCCCTCCGTCGGCTCAAGCTCCCCCCTAAAAAAAACTTTGTTTTCTTTTCTTTGGATTTTACATTTTTGCCTAATAAGCTCTTATATGACGATTCCAAATAGCTGTAATTAGTTTTTTAACTGTAAGTCGTCATACTTTTACGAAGACTATTTTATACTTTCGTGATTTTTTTCTATTCATGTATCTTTTCCTACATTTTTGTGAATAAAGCTTTTGTATGCTTGATTCCAAATATGTAGATGTGGTTTTTTCTTGTAAAGTATCGTACTTTTTACGAGATATTTCTATTTTTGAATCTTCTCTTTTATATAAACTGTGATTGATTTAAAAAATTATCTTAAAAAGATATTTCTACATTTGAATCAGTCCTCACACAAACTTCTAAAATTCATTATTTAGTACTCCAATATAACTAGCAACTATGTCAAAAAATCCAAACAATCAAATCAAATCTGAACGGAGTACGTAAAAGCTAGCTAGAGGCCTATATCATATATATATATATATATACTATCAGTATATCTAGTATAGTATAGTATATAAATATATTCATATATATAGATATATATATATAGATATATATAATATATATATATATAGTCTTACTAGTTACGATATATATTAAAAATATATATATATAACTAAATATATATAGGTAATTCATTAAATAATTCCTCGAACATTGGGAACACTTAAAAAACTAAACCAGGATTAATAAAATATTAAAAATTATTCAATAACAGATGAAAGATACTATGATCGAACCGCATCTTTTGAAAAGAAGGTGATAGATGTTTTTATAATTACAAGCTAGATTGCTCAATTCATTTTGTTGCGAATGAATTCCAAAAATGAATCCATTTTTACTCTGAAAACTTCGGTCGGTTTGTCACAAATCAAGTTTTAAGATATCTTAAGCTCTACACCTTTTATATGCTCTCTAATATTAATCTTTTCTATAATATATTTGAATATCTCAGTAATGATACATAGTGTTATTGAATCTGAGTTTCTTATTTTGGGTATTATTTTAATATTACTTCAACTATACATGCAAAATAAATGACAAATACCAGACCTATTTTAAACATTTAAATTGCGATATATCCCGTTTCTTACCTTTTAGAGTTATTTCTTTAAATAGAAAATTTTACGAAATGGATTATCCTTGATTCGTCTTGATACATCTTTTTCAACATGAACAAAAATAAATAAAATAATCCAGACCATCATATTCTTATTCCTCGCGACCAACGTGAATTGTCCTTTTCCATCTAACTTGAATCTATCATAAATTAGAACAACTTTTTCCTTGCTCCTCCTACTAGGGCAATCTCTAAACTTTCGGGAGCAATACTAAAACGGAAGAATACCGAAGTGAATTTTCACACCTCCATGTGTAAATGCCACCCATTTTTTTAAAAAAGTATTCAACATTCACTCTACTATACTTTTTTATTTAGGATCTTTAAAAAGTTCCCCAGAAATGATGTGAACAATCAATTATAAAGCAACCCACGCTTCTTTTTCATGCGGCTAGCAACAGTTTTTTATTTTCTCTTTTTCAAATCATCCGAATCAAAATAAGTTATTGAATCTGCCGTGCGCCAGCAAATAGACCCCTTAACCATGGAAATTTATCTGATGAGTAAAGTTTTGGGGAACTTTTTTTGTCACGGTATATCGGAGAACACATGAGGGATGGAACAGGGAGATTTTGATTGGGCCAGTTTTTCATCTTCCAGTGCTTCATTTTAGCAACTAATTGTCCCCATTCACGGGTGTCAATCTAACATGATGGCAGTTATCTAGTGTTACAGCAATTGTTTTTCCGAAGTACGATTTCAAGTTCGTTTTTAAAAATTACCCACTTTCCTCACCATCACAGTTAGTTTAAGGAAATACAAAGTGCTTCACTATACTTATTAGTCAGTATCTTCACTTTTGTCTAGGAGTGTTTGGTTACATATTTTGGATAAAGACGTTCCATATTCAAAGAACTGAATGAGCTAGCAATCGGCAAAAAGCGAAAAATTAATAAAGAATATTTTAAATTTTTTGGGGGAAACTTTTTTAAAAGAAAAAAGAACTTTCCATTATATGAGAGAACCAATCCTGTTCAGGCTGCTTTTAAAAGAATCTATGAATATTTACCAATGTCTCGCTGGGTTGTAGTCGACACCAAAATAGTTCATCAAAATCCACAAATACATCAATCAATTCAAAACATTTCATCATTTTCAGTGAAATAGGGCTTCAATCTTTTTCTCTATGACAATACCAGGAGAATGATGTACATGGAGACAAAAGGTTCTCCACTTTCAGCCGTCATCCAAGTAATTGCCCAGTTCCTTTAGTCAAATTTAAATATCAAATCAAATTAAGCTTATTTTGATTCAGCAACTGTGATGTAGAGCCCTTCACATTTTCTGTTTGATATCACCTGCCTCTGATGTAAAGTTGTCAGAATTATGAAGAAGAAGCAGTGAGGCACAAGTCTTACTGCTGATGACATGTTGGAGTATTCCATTGAGGTAAAGATCTCACTTCCGATGGCATGTTGGGGGTATTAAATTACCGTTTTGTTTTAGTTGTTAAAGCCACCAACATTGATCATGCAAAAATAACAAATAAATGTCAGTTTGGTTTGTCGATTCTCTCCATATCATATGGATGGCAGCACGGCATTGATTAATTTCTTCCGATTAATCTCCTCAGATTGTGGGAATCCTATCAACACAATTATCTGTAAACTATCCTTGGAGCCCAACTATTTTTTTTAATCACCAAATGTCAACCCCAAAATGAGCATAGTAAAAAATTTTAACAAAATTTGAAATATCTTGTATTTATTTAACACTAACAAAATTACCACATATATATAATATATTTTCACCGTCCGTTTTTGCACTGTCTTGAAATCATATTTGAACAAAAAATGCTTTTAAGCTAAAGATTAAAATCCTCAGACATGATGCTTACGATACCGCGTTAATTTCCCGCTTAATCGAACATCACACTTTGGTTTGATTCCCTTCATTATTTTTACAACCATCACCCCATATATTAATTATTTTTAAAAGAAAATAAAAAAAATGTGTATATATAATATATATAATACTAATAAATACTATAATATATATATTATATATGATATATATGATATATATATTAACTATATAATACAGCTTCATATATGATATATATATATTTATAGTATATATATATATATAGCGTATATATATGATATATATATATATTATATATATTTTATATATATATTATATATTATATAGGTAGTATATATATATATATATATATATATATATATATATATATATTAGCTTTTCTTATATATACTTATATAGTGTTTATAAATATATATATTTCTAGAATATTATATATACTATTATAATATATAGTAAATCTTTATATAGAACTCTCTTATATACTCAACTCTTCATTCCACATATAAACTCGAAAGCTGGACTCTTTACAACCATAACCCAATGACTCATATATTTATATATATGTTTCACATTATAATATCCTAGTATATATATCTATTAATGTGTGCTTATACTATAATATGTATTGAGTGACTTATATTATTCGCTAGTACTATACTCTCGAGGTTTACTTATCTATGGGCGATAATTAATACTTATTATTACCTACTAATCTTATATATATTATCATATAGAATTATATTATTTCATTAATTATATTATCTCACCCCCTAGTACCTTTTATATATATAAAGTATATATATTATATAATATATATATATATCATAATATATATATAAGATATATATTATATTAGGGAGACTTATTATTATAGCGTTGGTGATGGCTATGATTTGACATATATTACCTAAAGCATTATATTGTGACACTACCTTAGTGGAGTATAGTTAATTATATATAGTAGCTATATATACTAGGCGTATCATACTGCTCTTTCATATACTCAATATATTTATATTATAGCTATTATCCTACTCCTTTTATATATATTGGTATTCCTCATACTCACTTACTCATTTATATCCACTACTTATATATATGCTATAATTATATACTTATTATGATATTGATTATAATATATATAGTATTATTTATTCCTTTCATAAATACGAAACTATTATATTAATATATATATCATAATAAATACTATATATATAGGCTGTGTTATTATAGAATTGAGGGGCGGACTGGTTATCATATCTTTATTATATATATCTATATATATATATATATACTTATTTCTGTATCTATAATTATCGGTGTTTATATCACCTTATATATATACAGTAGTGTATTCACTGTGATATCTTATCTCCTATACTATATATATATAATATTTATATATATATATATATTATTTACTACTTATTTTCTCTGGCTTGTTCAACAGCTTATAAGTAGCTTATATATATTTTTTATATATATAGCTCATTTCTTCTTAATTATTAATTATACCTATATATATATATAATATATCTTTATTATTATATATATACGTATATAGTAAATAATATGAATTATAGTATAGACTAAATATATATTTATTTATAATATTATTCACTCAAATATTCTTAAATTATATTCATTTAAAATTTGAATAGTATATCAGATAATACGCTATACAGAACTATTTAAACAATCCTCAGTCATAAATTTACGCTCATCTGCTCAAAAGATATAGACACAGCTTTCTAAGCATAAGAACTTTAAACGCCATTCTCTAAAATAGAATTTGATTATTTGGCTAGTGCAATAATATGTTTTTTAGATTTTGCACTGCAAGTTAGAACAATTTAAGAGAGTTATTTTCTTGAAAGGCCATAGGTCCTTACTATCGTACTAACTAATCATCAGTAGTTAATATTAGTGTGCTTATATTTAACTAGGTTATCATTTTTAAATCTCTCATCTCCAGATTTTCTGAGTTAAAACTTCTTTGTTTTCCGGAGCTCGTCTCAAAAACATAAGTAGTTGAGATCACCGGATTTAAGCTTTTCCAGAATATCCGCTCTGAATTAAAAGTGCGCACGATAGGAAGTCCGCTATCTGTCGAATAAACGCGCATATAGTTGGAACTTTTATTAAAGTTCGAATTATTAATCTACAGTTCATCGAAGCTTTAACAAGTTGAGAAATATAGCTTACCCAACTTCTAGCCTCACGAGAATAGCCCTTACAACGACCTCTGACTTTTAAATAGAGGAACATTATCAGTTCAAAAAATAGGCGAATGATTCGTTCAATATTCCAAAAACCGCTCTCTACTCTTTGCATTTGGCAACCCCCAGGTTTCCAAGAATGTAAAATAACCTTTTTTCTGACAACTCTTGACTGTACCTATATTTACTCATCCTTCCCTTGTTCGATAGGCTTTCTGGCTCGTATTCTGCGCGAAGTCAGAACTTGACTACTCTCTGGAATTGTATCACTCTTTGGGAATAAGGACCAAGCTGCAGAATAAATTATCTGAATTCTTCCGAATGAGAATCATACATCCGAATATTTTATTTCATTGGCAGCTTCTGCCAGCTTTCAAGCTTAGCGCATCGAACTATTTTTGATATCTCTACTCAGCTGCGTTGATGAACTTCCCAGCATCCGTCGCAGACTGTGAAGGGGGGTTAGAGCCCTTCTGTGTATATTTTAAGATGGATTTGCTGAAGGACAAGCGGACTGTGTATGACAGATGAGGGTGTTTGAAACCACTATGGGTTTAGAACAAAGCATCTAAAAGGGCTATATAGGGAATCATATATGACTGGTCATTAACACAATTGCTGCACCTTGTCCCCACATTGAGTCCTGCAGTAGAGCCGTGTGTCCTGCTTTATTTTCGTCACCAAGGATATAAGATCTAGACTATCCGCCGAATCGTGGCAGTAAGGACGTTCTTTCACTGGACTTTTGATAATGAACAACGCTCATCTTTTTCTCGACTAAAGACTATCACACAAGGCTAGACCTGGTTTGAGAGGATCTAAGCTTCCAGTCCTCCTAAGACCTGAGGAGTGCTGTATTTTTCAATGTGTATCCACCTTGGACCGAAAAATATCTTTACGATTTTTTCTGAGGAGATATCTTTCGTGACTTATCTTAGCTTCTTTTTAGCTCTTGAAGTCCTTGGAGTCCCATATATCTGATTATCTTGACTCAATAGCCTCTCGGGTAGATGCCTATATGCTGAGTTTCTTTGAACCAAGGGTTTGATGACCAATGATTTGGCAGTAGAAGAGTAATATCTATTTGAACTTGTACGGTGATAAAGGTGAGCGGACGTGAAATTATAGCGGCATCAGCAATATCTGACAATATCGTGATGATGTAGTCGAATAATTCAACGAGGAACATCCAATCCAATTGTTTTGAATAAGCAATCCTTCACCACACGTATTAACCGTTCCACTGGCTTCCTACCCATGGGCTCTATACAGAGGGAATTCGCTTATGCGAAATCTGATTTTTTGGTTTAAAAACTCACTCTCCATTTTTCTTACACGAGGACATAGTTCTAAGAAAGTCAGTTTCCTTGATTTGCACAGGAGCGCACGCGTTGTCGCTTAGACAACCGTCGGCCACTATCATCTGCGCGAAACGATTAACGAAATCGTTGGGAGACGAAGTGGTATAATGTTTAGAATGATCATGTCATCTATAGAGGTTCTAAATAGACCGCACGAATATTACGACAGGTGTAAATGAGTATGAAAATGAGTATTTTTGGGCTGAGCCAGAGCCTTTGACTTTGACGGCACCAGTGTTTGGTTGTAGTCAACACTGCATGGCTTAAAGGCCTTGAAATAGTGGTCGCCACTGGTCTTTCGAATAATTGGTGAAGCGTGGTTACCGAAAGCACAAATATTATTGAAAACTTTTGCAGACTATGCATTCCTGCCAAACATTTTTGATGGAGGTACGCGCTGAAGTCACGGGCTCAGAAGCTTGGAGGCCGAAATATTTGTAAGAGGTGGCTTGTATGCCCAGGATGTTTTACCTTATGGTGGAGCATCCCTTATGGATTTAACGTTGGAGAGGTGACTTTTTACAGCAAGATCGGGATTAGTAAAGACATAAAAGTAGTAATAGCTTCTTTAGAGTCGACCGGTCTTCCTTATTTTTTTATAGATGAGATTGTTCATTTTCCAAGAACAAGTTCTATAAAATTATTTTACCAAGTCCGGAACTTGGCCCTGTGCCACAAGAAGGATTTATTTATAAACTCTCTTCTAAAAATTTGACAGCTCTTTCGAGAACGATATACTTTTGCTACATATTGATATGTCAGACAATACAAGTTGACTTTTATATTATGACTGAAATGGTAGCAATTCAGGCTATTTTTGGAACTCTTCACAAAGACTCCAAACTGGAATAATAAAGCTACTACTCGATATAACTTGTGCAGACACGTTTAGAATATGTTGGACAAGAATCGCACTAGCAGAAGGTATCATTGCCCGACCTTGAACATACAGCAAACAACTGGAGATGCTATTTGCAGTTCCAGCTGATGGCTCAGTAAATACTATTTAACGAGAGCCATTTTGGCCCTTTTTCCCAGAAGGACACAATTGAGAGATTTAAACTTCCTCTATGAAGAATATACCTTCTGGTCAGAAAGGGTCCGTCTGGATTATCTTCCTGTCTGACGCTTATAAGAAATTTAGGAATTAACGATATTCCTCTTGAAACGCGAGAGCTTCAATGGCGCGCAATTATCTTGCAACACGATTACTCACGAATATTTGCTAACTTTGAGATCCCTATTTTGGATCCATGAAGATGTTATCTGCAGTCGGAGAATATGTCAATTCCTTGAACTTGAACACCCCGACAGTCCACGTTAACATGTTGGGTCGGTAAGCACTTTTGTACAGTGCTAAAAACACGACATATTAACTACAAACAGGGAAGCGTTCTTCCTTTGCAGGAGCGATTTTTCCCTTTGACCAAAAAAGATTTGGACCCTCTGCCTCTGATGAAACATACACCACGAAGCCATAAGCAACAGTGTTTGCATCGCAGAATATATGAACACTTAAATCAGAGTCACTTGACTCAAATGGAAGATCTTCTAAAAGAGATCTCCTTCAGAGAGTTAAGGTCCTTGTTCCTCAACTTCTCCAATGAATTTTTGATTTCGGGAGCGATTATATTGTCCCCCCAATTATAATTTTTCCAAGTTTTTTCTTCATAAGAAGAAAAAACCATCTCGAACGGTGACGGGGAGGTAAAGGCATAGGGGATTCGAAAATCTTTTGAAATCTAACCGACAGGAACTGTCTCTTGGTAGAGACAATATATAATGAAAAGTCACTAAGACTCTCAGACTATCTTGAACGGTATTAAATAAAATACCCTAAAACTCTTTTCTTCATAACACTTTGATGAGTTTGCAAGTTTACCCCTGTCCTTGATATATCTTTGAGTCTGGACAATTTTGAAGTTCCAGGAAGCAAACAAGTTGAGCCCCCCTCACTCATAACGTGAGGTGGCTCCGTCGAAAAATATCTTGAAGTTCGTCTACAGACGAAAGAAGTGTACAACAAACATTATCAAACGTACAGCTTATTTTGAAAGAAGAGAGGTGACATAGTATAGGAGGGTATTTTGTTGGCGTGTATGTTGTACATAACGCCACTTAGAACTAGGGGCTGACAGCGCAACACCGAAGATGATGGTGCATAAGTAAGTGAAGTTAACTCGCCATACAGGCCTCCCAGAAAAACAGAAGCGATTTCTGTCCTCTTCTAATTTTTAATTTGATCTGGAGGAAGGCTTTCGAAATATCCGCCAGAACGATGAATTTGTTCGTTCTGAAAGACATGTAATAATGTTAAAATAGGGAAGCATTAAATGCTACCCCTGATGACGAGTACCCTGTTAGACGTGAAGGACTACATCCTATCTTACAAGGCTGGCTAGTTAAAGACGGGAACGAATTTTTTTGTCGTCTACTTGAGTAATTGTTTTATTATAGGTCTGTGGGTATCCAGATGAATTTATGATTAAACTTTTCGGATGCTCACCTCCAACAGCCCCCACAATACCTTCGGTTTTTGGTTTCGCTTGATATTTTCCCCATAACTTGTTAAGCAAGGCCTTGAGCAGTCAAGTTTTTCTTTGGTTGACTCGTTGCATCGTTGCAAGAGCAACGTGATCTTTAATTTGAACCTGCCTCAAGAATTTCTTGAAACCACGGAGTTCCACGTGGTCATCCTTCGCGTCTCGGAACTCTATATGCCCTTCGGTGGAATCTTTTAATGAATAATTTCGTCAAATGAGATACCAGGCCTGGTCCCACCGTCCTCATTGGATCCCGAGAGACTCTAATTTAAGAAGGTTTCTTACTCCAGGCCCAAAGTCAAATCAGAGGTCAGTGATGGGTATGTAAGAAGTGGGTCGAAGATACGAAGCGCATACCGGTTCCACTACGGAGAGATTATTCAATGTTCCAGGAACGTTGGCTGACAGATACTTTGAATATTTGAAAGTAATGGGGAGCTCGGAATTCTGTCATGATTTTTTACAGCTTTCGGCGAAGAATTTTCCCCAAAGAATTTTTTTCATTTTGCGGAAGGTGAACACCAAAAGATGTTACAGGCCCCGAAAGGCATGACTGCCCATGACAAGTAATATTCTGGCGCAACTGCCCCGATTGCATTTTTACCAGTTTTAAAATTGCTTTTATTAATTATAAGAGCATCGGTGATGTCAGCAGCCCATGAATAATTTGAAACCCTGTCAAACATTATTGATTTGTTGATAGTGACTTTCTGCCACTTTGAAACCATTTTGAGGTAATATTTATTCTCATAGACGTCCGTCAGGCTTTTTTTACACTAAAGCCGCATAGTCAATTTCATAAAATACCAAATATTTACAGGTAGGCTAGCACAATATTTCCCACAACAAATAGCCACATCTAAAAAACTATCTCAAATCTAATATGTATCTTAATGATACCTACTCGCCAAACACACTGTTTTAATGGAGCTCAGATGGACGTGAGAAGAAACTTATTATTCATTGATGACATCCAATTCTGAAGAAATGCTCCTATTGTATAAAGTATCGTGGACTGACTACTATAAATCGAGAATGCACGGCAGTCACGCAGGGATCATATTTTTACTCTGCAACCTTCGCTGGATGTTAAGGAGCAGGGTGGGCGCAGAATATTTTTTTGACACAGCACGGGATGTAGGCCTCCAATAGTGTGATTGTATAAGATAATATTGCCGGAGATGGACCCTGGCTTAGAATTGCCTCATTCATAGATGTGTGACGGACGAAACTACTCTCCGGAAAGCCACACTGACCACGTTTCTGCTATTTGCGCAAACATAGAGGCCGTATATGTGGGGATTTTCTTTGGCCACATTGCGCATGGGTGACACTAAAGTCCACATACTCTTGGAGGACATCTATTAGCCGAAATGCTTGCTAGCTTGAGCAGCTGAATGCACATTGCGCAGCTCTTGTACAGCGATCTCCTCCGCTTTCAGGAAGAAGACATATACTTCAAAAAGAAAATCAGTGCGATGATGTTCATAGTTTCGACAAAAATTTACATGTTCGAATTAAATGTATTTACGAAAGAATTTTTAAGATCTCCCACCTTTTGACTGCGTTCATGTTTCATCTTTCCTGACGATGAAGATTTGAGCTATTCCTCTTTAGAGGAAGCGTAAAAGCATGACGATTTAAGCCGATGTATGCTCAAAAGTGAGCGACGGATACACGCTACAAAATCCTGTTTTAGGGACCACGATTTATTCTCTTTTTCCCTCACCTTCTCAATGAGACTTGATGTATTTTTGGAGGCATACGTAATGCTCCAAATTATAAAATTACGGAAGGATATCTCCTGTGTGATTAATTTTGAAGCTCAACGAAGAAAGCCAGTTTGGAAGTTTTTGTCGCAAGGATATATTGACTCATGACTTACAGTCCCCGCCCGAGAAGCTCTCTCAAAGAAATCGATGAAACTCCTTGAAGCTCATGATATATCGCATACTCCCAATTCAGACACACGGAATACTAACGAGAGATGTGGATTATTGTACTCTAAATAGGCGCAGAATGCGATTTTATGAAACAGAGAATCAATAATATGTTCCGTTGCTAAGTAACCGGCCCTTTTAATATTTCGAAGAAGCGACTAATCACTTGGAGTCGACCCCATTAGTTAAAATGCTCCAATCTCATATATGAGAGCAATTACCTGATAAGCAATGACTTTTAAATACTGCAATTTTGCAGTGCTAGAACAAATGTCTTTTCTGGCCCCATAAACATTTGAAAGGACAGACAATAAACGAGCCGGAAAATGAAGGAAGCCGGCGTCCCCCTCACCCAGCTGGACTCTTGACACTTGTATTGCGGATTTTTACTTCCATGTTTTGATGCAACATGAATATTTTTTGATTATATTCTGCATCTTTTGACGTGATATTCCGTCTTCAAGAGAGGCCTCTGAAGCTGCAGGAAGCGCAGACGGAGAAGGAGATGGAGAAGTAAAACGCGGTGTCATACGCCAGATTAATTTTCATTCTGGGTATGATAATGGTACCGCTTCAATTATTTCCTCGTCACAAAACTGACGATGCATACTGGAAAGAATGGGAAGACTTTAGTGATGACTTCCCTTCGATCAGAGCATCAAGAGTTTCTCTCAAACTCTCCAATTTTGATTTTAATTCGCTCCAGGATATTCGATGTGAGGAAACGATTGATTATCTTCTCGTGGCTTGATACAGTGGCGAGAAGAAATCGAAGAAGAATGTTTTGAAAGGAGCGTGATATTTTCATAGCTTTAATCACAGCTCTCAGTCACTTAATAGGGGACAGTTTGGATTATTTTAGACTTTACATTTCTTCTGAGGAGAGCCGTGATCTATTGTCTTCCCTCCCAAGATCTTTTCACTGAACTGTCCTCACACTCAGACGATTTTGTCTGAGTGATTCACTCCCACTTCGATAAAGAGGACATTTGTTGTAAAATGAGATATTTGAAAAAAATCGCAAAAGCAAAAAATACGCGCCAAAAAGAAAAAACGCCAAAAAAAATGCTACTTATTATATGGCAAAACGCACGATATTTCATGTACAATTAACACTAAAGTACGAAAATGTACCAAGCATGTTTAATAACAAATAACCCAAAAAATTACAAAATCGTACCAAACATATAGCAACCATTTTAAAAATAATCCTATACTAAAGTACTATATATATATTTATATATATTTATATACGCTATAGAGATATAATCATACCTTTAGGAGGTGCGTTAGTTTTGCTGAGTTGTATATAATAATAATAACCTACCTAAAATTTTAAAATACGGGGTGAGTATTATTATAGGTAATACTATATATATATATTATAATACAATAATAATAAGGTACTATATATATATACGTTTATTTCGGCAATATAGTATCTTTGCGGTAATTATTATTTTGGGTTATTTGGGTTTCTTATAATTAATAAGAAATAATTGCTAATTGCCTATTAAATCTTAGGTGGTGGTAAATATCGTGCGTTTTGCTCATATAGTAAGTAGATATCTTTTATTGGCAGTTTTTTTTTTGGCGTATAATTTTTGGCTTTTGCGTTCCTATATTTTCAAGATAATTTCATTTTACAAATATGTCTCTTTTCGAAGATGAATCGCTCAGACAAATCGTGTCTGATTTGGAGGACAGTGTAGTGAAAAATTTGGGAGGGAAGACAATAACACTCTCTCTTCGCAGAAGAATTATGTCGACCTCGCTTTGAAAGAGGTTAAAGTCAAAAACTGTCCCTACTTCAATAGAACTGAAGAGCCTCGTGCTCTCAAAGAAGGAAAATCACGCTCTTTTTCAAAATCTTCTCCGATCTTTCTGCACTGAAGCCAGGAAGATCATACACATCGTTTCCTCAAGGACTGAAGACATTAAATCAACAATTCGGCGAGGTAAGTTAAAACTTTGATGCTAGCTGATCGAAGAAGTCATCACAAAGTCTTCCATTCACTTCAGTAATGAACTCGGAGTCAGTTTTGGACGAGGTAGAGATAATATAGAAGCGGTACATTATCATACCCAGCAATGAAAAATTTAATCTGGCGATATGACATCCAGAGTGCGTTTTACTATCTCACTCTTCCTGTCTCCGTCGTGCGCCTCTCGCGGCTTCAGAGGCCTCTCTTGAATACGGAAAAATACTCTAGAGAATATACAGAATAATAATCAAATTTCATGCATCAACAACCACAATAGGAAGTAAAAATCCCTGCAAAAAAGTGTCAAGAGTTCAGGGGTGAGGGGACCGGCATTCTTTCGTCGTTTATTCTGATCCATTTCAAAATGTTTATGGCGGGCCAGAAAAGAACTATTGTTCTAGCCGCTGTCTCACACATTGCAGTAACTCACCTAACGTCATTGTATTCAGGTAATGCGCTCAAGATATTGAGCAATGTCTAACTAGATGTCGACTCCAAATTGGAAGTCGCTTCGAATATAAAGAGGCCTTTACTTAGAACGAAATCATATATTAATTGATTCTCTGTATTCATAAAATACTCTGCGCCTATTTTAGAGAATAATACCTGTAACATATTCGTATCATTCCTGTCTGAAGTGAGAGCATATATTCATGAGCTCAGGAAGTTTGGACTCGATTTCTTTGAAGAGCACTTCGCGGTGGTTTATATTTGCTCAATGAGTCTATAATCGTGGCCAAACATTCCAACTGGACTTTCTTCGTGAGCCTTCAAATTAATCACACAGGATGCATATCCTTCCGTCTTATATAATTTCATGGATCATTCACAATTTCATAGTGGCAATACTATGGAGAAGGGGAGGGAGAAAAGAATAAATATAGCCCCTAAAAGGGATTTGACGCGTTATCGTGGCCTCCTTGTTGAGCATAAATGCGATATAGTTTCACTTTCTAACGCTTCTCTCAAAGAAGGATAGTTAGAAATCTACCCATCGGTCACGAATGAAACGAACGGCACAGATACAAAAGTAGTGGGAGATTTTAATAAAACATCTTCATCAAATCGATTATATCGAAATGTAAATTTTTAGCAACAGAAATCATCGCATGTTCATTTCTTCGTGAAAGTATATTCTTCTCTGAAACAGGAGAGACTTGCGCTGTATAAGAGCTGGACGCATAGCTCGCGTTCAGCCTGCTCAGCAAGCAAGCATGGGTTGCGCTAATAAATGGTCTTGTTCAAGAGTGTGAATGGGACATTGAGTCTCCCCAATGCGGCGAATGTTGGCCAAAATTTCCACTTAAACGGCATCTTGGTTTTCCCAATAGCAGAAACGCTCGCTCAGAGGTGGCTTTCGGAGAGAGTAGTCGTTCGCGTCACATCAGATCAGCGAATGAGGCTAATGGTCCAAGCCGACGGCATCTTCGTAATCAATATCTGGTATAAATTATAGTATACCCGCTCATCCGTGAATCAAAATATTTACTAGCGACCCACCTCTCTCCCTTAACATCAAGAAGTGGCAATAAAAATAGTCTGTCAGACGTGCTTCTCGAATTTTAGGTAGTGCAATTTCCACGTATTGTTCAATAGGAGCATCTTAAAAATTGGGAGTCAATGAAATATTCATTGTCTTCCTAGTCATCAGAGCTCAATAAAAACATTTTTGGAGAGAGGAATTAAGATCCTTGCGGTCTTTAAATTTGTAGAGATGGGCATCTTGTTTGTGGAAATATTGCTAGCCTACCTGTAATATTGAATTACCAGGTTAAAGGTAAAAATTCTGGTACAATCTTGCAGGCTGATAAAAATATTACCAAAAATACTAATATTCAAGTTCATTCCAGTGAATATGCAGCTAATGAAGTAAAACCATCAATTTTACGTGAAAGAGCATCTCAGTCGAGTGAAAATAATCTTGGTACAAAGGAGGAACTGTACTCCCCAAGTAGTATTGCCCCTTTTAGTAAAACTTTACGTGCATTTGAACGTGCCCCACAACAAATTTGATTCAACTCGATTAGCCCATTTTAAAAATGTAAGAAGAGTCTTAATCTCTTTTTCTTCTTTTTCTTGCCCACTCTCTCACACTCACTCTCACCGACACTCTCCATTCTCTGTCATACACCAAACTCTTTCATTACTCTCTTTACACTATCGATAATATAAAAAAAAATTCTAAAATATTTTTTTAAGACCTTAGAGGAAACTATCGCGATTTCTCATCATACCCAAAATAGAGATTCTGAGAATCAATGAGGAGCGGGACCTGGGTTCCATTGAAGAATTATTGATATCACGAAGGGATCGATCTCTGAGACGGGAGGCACCACGGGAAACTTCCGTGGTTTCAAGATATTCTCGAACAGGTTACATCAAATCATCACACTGCTCTTGCACCATTGTAACGATTCAAAATAAAGTTGATTGCTCAAGGCTTGTTAGCTAGGTATGGGGAAATATTGCAAGGATACCAAAGAGAGAGTATTATAGAGGCTATGAAGGTGCATCCGGAAGATTATAACAAATTCATCTGGATACCCTATAGACCAGTAATCAAACAGGGTCTTCAGGTGACGACAAAGATTAGTCAAGTTTTAAACTACGGTCTGAAAGTTGGTTGCAGTCCTTCACTCTATCAGGCATCGTATGCAGGGGTAAATTTAATCCTTTCCCTATTCAAATTATAAGTGTCCTTTAGAACAAGCAAATTCATCGTCTTGGCTGACATTTCGTAAGGCCTTTTTAAAATTAAACTAAACTTAGAAGAGGACAGGACTCGCTTCCGCTTTTCTGGGAGATTAGATGGCTAAACTGCTCCACTTGAACCGTTTATGCCAACCATCATCTTCGGGTGGCTGTCAGCCCTATGTTCTAGGGCGCTCTCTCTCAGGGAATCATTAATCCAGGGCGCTAAAAATACCCTCCTGAATCTCTTGTACTCTCATTCTTCAAAGGATAATCTTGTACGCTGATAATTTTATTGTACAGCTGGATATATCGTCTGTAGACGAACTTCAAGATGATTTTTTCACACTATATTTATTTCAGAAAGCCACGTCACAAATGAGTGAAGAAGGCTCACTAAAACTTCACCACTTGTGCATCTCAAGGAAATATTTTATTGAGGCGAGGTGGCTAGTTATTTCATTAAAATCTTTAACAGTTGCTATTCAGTTAGATTATGAAATATCCCATAATATTTTAAAGACTAAGAAATGTAAAATTTAGTGGAATTTGAAATTAATCATTACAAAGCAAATCGAAAAATGTTATCATGATTCTCTATTTAAAGAAAATGAATGTTTTATATGTACTTGTATAATAGAGTCGCTCCCGAATCAAAAAATTCACTGGGGAGAAGTTGAGCCAAGGCCCTTAACTCTCTGAAGGAGATCTCTTTTGGAAGCATCTTCATTTCGAAGTCAAGTGCCTCTGATTTTAAGTGTTCACTTATACTTCTGCGATCGCAAGCACTGTTGCTTTACTGGCTTCGTGGTGTATGTTCTCAATCAAGACGGCAGAGGGTCCAAATCTTTTTTGGTCAAAGGAAAAAATCGCTCCTGCAAAGGGAAGAACGCTTCCCTGTTTGGACCCGCTCCTCACTCTCGCTCTCGCTCTCTCTCTCACACGCATTGAACATATTTTACCACAAATGTTTTAAGTATGGCACGTGCGGGGTATCAAGTTCAAGGCACATTGAACTCACTTCATCACGACTCGGCAGAATAACTCTTCATTGGCGCATCCAAATCAGGGAATCTCCGTGTTTAAAGATTAAGCAAATATCAGTGGGAATTTGTTTTGTGCACGCACTCATTGGGGGCGGGCTCCATGAGCTCTTCGAGCTATCAAGAGGAATAATGTCGTTAAGTCCTAAATTTCTATACGTCAGAACCAGAAGAATAATTCCGAGCGGACCTTCTAGACCAGAGGTTGATCCTTACCCAATATATCAGAGTATTCAAAAAGAACATGTCTTTCTGGCAAAAGGGCCAAAAATGGGCTTCCTCGTTAATATAGTAATTTACTCGGCCCATCAGCTGAAACTGGAAATAGGATCCTCCAGTATTTATTGCATGTTGATATCAAGGTGGCTGAAATGACTCCTGTAGTGGGATTTGGCTCAAATATTCAAAACTTGCACAAGCTATAGTCGAGTGAGTACGCTTTTATTATTTTCGCCTAGTTTGGAGCTTCTGCTGAGGAGGTGTGACAATTGGGATCATGGAGTGTGTTAAAAGAACGTCTGTATTGTCTACAGACAATGCAGAAAAAAATCGTTCTCGAAATAGCTTCAATTTTTAGAAGAGATTTAAAATAATCCTTCTTTCACAGGTCAAGTTCCGGACTTGGTAAATAATTTGAACTTGTTCTTGATGAAATAATCTCATCAGGAGCATAAAGGTCGTTTGCAATTGATGGCAATTATTAGCAATTATGACGTTAATATATCCGCATCTTGCATGTCAATTTTTAGTCACCACCTCTCAGTTATTCATAAGGGACTGCCATAGAAGTGTACATCTGGCTTAGTACAAGCCACTCTACAAAATATGGTCGGGCTCACAAGGCTTTGGGGTGACTCAGCGCGTACATCCACTCCAAAAATAGTTTTTGCAGGAAGCCATATCGCAAAAAGTTCAATAATATTTGACTTTTCGGTACCGACCTACGCTTACCAACTAATTCACACGAGAAGAGAGACGGAGTGGAGAAATGACTTCAGGCCTTTTATTCATGCAGTATGTTAGACTACACAAACATATGGTGGGTCAAAAGTACAAAAGGCTCTGGCTCAGCCAAAAAATTTTCATACTCATTTACACCTGTCTTAATTATTCGTCACCCGCGGTCTATTTTAGACTTATACCGATGACATGTCATCTAAATCATTTATTCAATCGTTTTGACGATTTGTTAATCGTTTCGGAGTGCCTGACTGTGTCTATAGCGACAACGCGCGCTCCTTCAATCAAGGAACTGACTTCTTAGGAACTTTCCTCGTGTCAGAAAATGGGAGTGAGTTTTTAAGAAAAAATCAGATTTCGCATAAGCGAATTCCTCTGTATAGCCCATGGGTAGGAAGCCAGTGGGAACGGTTGATACGCGTGGTAAAAGAGTGTCTGTTTAAAAAATTGGACGTTCTATGTAGAATTATTTCAACTTCATTATGATTTTGTCAGATAATGCTGACGCAAGTAATTCACGTCCTCTCACTTACACCACTAGTTCAAATGAAATATTACCACTTACTCCCAACGATTTCATCAAACCATTGTCAAAAACCGCTATGGCATTACCCGGAGCTTGGTCAAATAATCAGTTCTGGGACTCAACTTCGGCTAAGAAAGAGCTAGTAAAGTCACTGAAATATTCTTCAGAAAAATTCGAAGATTTTCGTACAAGGTGGTACAATGAGTACCTCCTCAGTCTTAGAGATACTGGAAGAGATCTCTACCAGGTCAGCTGGAATAATCTAGTCAAGAAGAATGACTTTGTTCTTTTCAAAAGTCCAGTAAAAGAACTTCCTTACTGGCAGATGGGGATGGTCGTAGATCTTATAAACGGTGACGAAAACAAAGTCAGATCGGTGTAGGTCAGGACTCCTGGGGGACAAGTCAGCTTGTTATAGCCAGCTCAATTGATGTGTATCTCTAAGAGCTTTCTATAAGCCCATAGTGGTTTTCAACCACCCATCATCGTCAAACACAAGTCACGTCCTGTCCTTCCAGCAAAGTCCATCGCGTTTAATATTCCTGAAAGGGTGAACCCCACTTCTTAACTGATCTGCGACGGATGCTAGAGTTCAGGTCACGCGCAGCTGATAGAGATATCTAAAATAGTGGCCCTAAAGCGGAAAAGCTGCAGAAGCTGCAAAGAAAAAATATTCTGATGTATGATTCATCGGAAAAATCAGTTAAACATTCTGCAGCTGTTTTTCAAAATAATTAGTCCATTAGTAGTATGCCGTCTTCTGCTTCAAAAAAAAAAAAATTAACGGAAAGAAATAGATAACAGGAGAAAAAAAAAAAAAAAAATAAGAGGCCAGAAGCACATCACCCCCCCAGGAAGGAGTATAAAAGATTAACGGAGGTACAAGAGTTGTAAAGGAAAGAGGTTTATTTGCTTGGAAACCTGGGGTTGCCAACGTGCAAAGAAGTAAGAGCGGTTTTTGGATAATTTGAAAGAATCACTTACGCCTTTAATTCTCTCTCTGGAACTGATATGTTCTCATTTAAAATCATTCGTTGTAAGGGCTTCGAGCCGGTAACAATTTTCACTGTTAAGCATCGTGCTGAAAATAAATGAACAATAGTTCAATATTTCCTTTATCTTAATGAAACAAATTCTGTATGTGCATTTTAATTTAACATTCTGGAAAGCTAATAAAACGGTCAAACTATCTCTCGTTTGACGCTTGAGAAAACATAACTTTCTCAATAGCCTTAAAACTTACACTAGGTAATAATCCCACTCTTGTAACTATATATATAAAGTTATAGTGAAGACCTAAGGCTTTCTAAGAATATAGCTCTCTTAAATGTTTACTTGCAGTGCTACATTAATTCATAAACTATATATTGCAACTGGCCAATAATTACATTCATTTTAGAATTTCGTAAAAGTTTTATATATGAAACTTCTATATATAATTCTGATTGAGCGCTATTATCGGCCTGGTCTTTAATATTCAGATGAGCGTAATATGCTGATCTTCTATTCAATAAAATGATAATACATTTTAACCCAATTATATTAAATACCTCACTATACAATATATATATTATAGTTTATATATTATTACTATTATATATATATACTATATACACTATATGTCATTTATGCATACGTTTATATATATTTATAATTAGTATAAGAAATATATATCATAATATATAATATAAATAATATAAATCATATATTATTAATATATCCTGATAATATATAGTATATTCCACTTAACGAATAATAGTGATAGTAATTTAATATTATAACTACTATATGTTATATTTTAGTATATTATATATATATTATATATGATATATATATATATACCCTCACCCTATTTTATAGTTATATATACTATATATATCCCCACTTTATATAGTATATTTTATATATATATACTTATCGATATATATATTATACCGTTATATATATATATATATACCTTTCTTACCCACATATATATATATATATAAATTTTACCTATTATATATTATTATATATATTTATATTTATATATCATTATTTATATATTATAACTACCATATATATATTATATATATAATAATATATATATATATATATATATAATTTCTATATATATATATAAATATATATACTATACTATCATTACTTTTATTAATGCCATATACCTACCTACCTTAACTATATATACCCTCTATATATATATATATATATTCCCCTCCAATGGCGGTATATTACCCTATATATACATCTTATATATATATAATATAGAAATAGCATGTTTCAAGATATATATCTATATATATATATATATATACTATTATTATATATATATATCTATATATATAGTATAAAATATATAATATATATATACTATATCATAATTATAATAATATGATATAGTGAGTGTGAGTGATATATAATATATATTTATATAAGTATATATAGTATATAATGATTAATATACCATACATTTCCTACTCTCACTACTAATAATAATATAGTCAGTTATCGTTGTCAGTATATAATATATAATACATCATTACTTATGTATCACTATATATATAGTATACTATATAATATATAAGATAATATAATTAATCTATAATTAATAGTAGTATGTATTTATATATATATACGATATATAGAATTATAATATATTAAATAGTTATAACATAGAGTATTATATTTATATATATAAGTATATTATATACTATTTTAATTATTATATATACTATAAAAATATATAGATAATATATAATATATATATATTAGTATATATAGTTCGTATATATATATATATATAATACACATTAATGTATTTTCTTTTAAAAAAATTAATATTATTATTACATTGTCAAAAATTATGAGTGAATCAGCAGCTTTCTCCCAAACGCGGTATCGTAAGCATCATGTCTGAGGATTTTAATCTTTAGCTTAAAAGCATTTTTTGTTTATATATGATTTAATTAAATACTTTTTAAAAGGTTCTTACTAAATAAATCTAGTAATAAATTTTGTATCTATTAGCCTTCGTCCCTTAAGTGGCACAGAGCAAAATAAAAGTGTGTCGTTAAAATTTTTACTATGTTGACAGCACTACATTTGGTGATGGTAAAAAAATTGCAGTTGGGCTTCAAACATAGTTTACAGAAATTGTGTTGAAGGATTAAGAAATTGGAGTTATGTGAAGAAATAATCAATGCCGTCTGCCATCCATATGATATGGAGAGAATCGACAAACCAAATTGCTATTTTTGGATGATCAATTTTGATGAACTTACCAACAAGAAGAAAATAATAGTAGAATACCCTAACATACTATCGGTATTGAGACCTGTGCTTCACTGCAACGATCTTCCAGTGATAACTCCACCTGCTGTTTGCTGTGTTTGAAGGATGCTATTGAAGATAATTCTGTAAATTAAACATCAGAGGCAGAAGATGTTTATCAACAAGTAAATGTGAGAATGTCTACAACACTGTTGTTGAATCAAAAATAAACTTATGATTTGACTCTAGATTTAAATTTCAACAAAGAAGCTGCGCAATTACTTAGATCAAGACTAAAAGCGAAGAAATTTTTGTCTCCAGGTACACCATTCTCCTGGTATTGTCATAGAGATACAGATTTATTGTCTTATTTTACTAATGAAGATGAAATGGTGTTTTGTCACGATGTTTATGGTTTGTTGAAATATTTTGGAGCTAACTGCAATCCAGCAGACTGGAGAATATTGATTGATTCTTCTAAATGCAGCCTGACAGGAGTTCTATTTTATAATGGCAATAAGTTCAGTTTACTTAATATAGTTCATCCAGTTCATTTGACGGAAACATATCAAAATATGATAATTCTTTTAAACAATGTAAAATATGAAGAACATATGGACACTTTGTAGTGATTTAAACTTATTGGAATGTTACTTAGACAACAATCTATATACAATAAAATGCCATGCTTTATAGAGCCAGTAGAGCTAAAACAGAGCACTGGAAGAAGAATAGTTAACCCAATCGAAAAAAATGCATCAAATGTCAAAAAAGAATTGTAATTATTCCTTTTCTGGATAGAAAAAAACGTTCTTCTGCCTTCTTTACATATAAAACTGGGTATAATGAAACATTTTACCGAAGACCTTTCTGTAGATTGTTCTTATTTTCAATATATGACAAAGAGGTACCAAAGTTATCATCAGAAAAGCTGGCTAACAATTCGAAAACTTTATACCTGATAATGATTTTGAAAAACTATGACACAGTTTAAAAAATAAGCGTGTGATGCTTTTAAATGCGGATTCTTCATAACTTTTTGGAGAACATTAGATCCAATATTAAAATAATAGTGGAGAAGATGTTGAAATCTCTTTTTAAATAAATGGGATACAGTATGAGTATGAAAAATCATGTTCTTTCTTTATTCCCACTTGAAAATTATCGCCGAAGTTTTAGATGTTTGAGAGAAGAAAGAGAAAGGTTTCATCAAGCTATCAAGGAGATGGTAAAGAGAAACTAAGGTACTAAGAGGAATAAGAACTAGTGATGGGAACAATTAGTCTCAGTGAAGAAAGGATATTCAAAAAGTAATAATTCAGATGAAAGAAGAGATTTTTGTGGAATTATAGGTATGATAGATTTAGGCATATTATATAATTACTGCTAATATATTAAATTTAGTATTACCAGGATACAATTAATATGATATTCATTGATATTAAAACTTCAATTAAGTCATTTTATTATAAAGATAAATATAAGAAACTTTTAATTTGGGATGAATGAAATCATAAGAACAAAAACATTGAAACTGATTTGCAGAAAGCTGATAGACTGGGAAATTAGGCTTTGTCGGAATAAGTGCCGGCACACACATACTAAGAACTGCCTATAAACGATAAATTGCAGCTAATATAGGAACAGGAAAGGAAATCATATATAAAGTCATTATGTGGATCAATATTTTAATTCCGTTATATGTTGAAATAAATTTATTATTATTAATAAATATTTTAATTTTATTATACCGTTTGTGCCACGAGATATATATGTCAGGCTTAAAAATCATTGGACGCAAATTCGCTGAACATGCTATATTTTATAACTTACCTAAGGTTATAAGATATAATAACTATAAGCTTGGAAAAACTACCAAATATTAATTGTATGTCATAACTATGCAAATAGTTATTATTATTTAATTATAGTTATTAAATATTGATTATATTATCATTATTATAATTATTATAGTAATGTTATGTATGATAACAATAGATTCAAAATATTTTTATTTTATTATTATATTATTATATTATTACTAATATATTATTATATAGAGTTGTTATTATTATAATTATATTGGAATTTATATAGATTTAAATTATTATTATTATTATTTTATATTATTATTATTATTATTATTATTATATTAATTAATTATTCAATTATATTATGTTTATTATTATTATATTATTAGTGGTTATTAGTAGATTATATATTATTAAATTTATTTATTAATGTCTATTATATTATTATTATTAATATTATCTGTATGAAGTTATTATATTGATTAGTTATTATTATTATTTATTGAATATTATATATTATTATATTTATTATATTATTAAATTATTATGATTATTATTATTATTATATTTATTCTTGATAACAGTAAAACTATGTAAAATTAAAATAAAGTATTTTATTTTATTAATTATACTTTTACATTTAAGTTGCCATATTCATATTATTAAACTTCATTTTATCAATTATTCTTTACTCTATTTTATTTTTCATATTTTTTCTATATTCCACTTCTTCTATCTTCACCTACATAATTCTTTCTTCATCTACTCGTTACATACTCTCTTTATCTACTTTTATTATTTTTTGTTTCATTTATTAATTTAATAATCTTTTACTTTTTTTTCCTTTATCCTCTTTCTCCTTTCATCCTATTTTAGCCCAGCATTGCTAATTTCTTAATCATATTTTTTATATTTGTATATGATAATTAATATTTCTTGTTATTTTGGTCTTTTCTTCTATTCTTATATTTCTCCCTTTAGTTTTTCATTTAGATTATTATTTTCCTTTATGTTCCTGTCCTTTTAATTACCTTCCTCATTTCTGTTCTTTCATTGTTGTTTTCTTTTTCTAAATACTCATGGAGAGGAAATGTTTATCTCCACACTTATTATATTGTTTTTTCTCAGCTTTATTGTTTAATTGTTTCTGTAAAGTAATACAACTCGTTTTATTTCTTTAGAATTCATCCTAATTTTTTCGTTGAAAATAAGTTTTCGTGACTTTTTTTTTTATTTTTTTTTCGTATAGTTTTATGTAGATTTTGCAGCTTATTTCTTTATTATTTTTAAAGACTTATTCCATTTTTGCTTCTGTTCTTCACTATTTTTTTCTCAAGCAGTAGAAATAGAACTGACTTGAAGCCGAAAAAACTGTTCACGGAAAGTTTGAGAATATATATCTGTAAAGGCCGTTTATTTCCGAAAGTGTTAAAAAGAAGAAGAAAAGAGAAGAAAAACAAAAAGTTATTGAGTATTTTTATCGCTAAATACTCAATTAAGTTTCATTGGAATAGTATTACGCCTTTAGGTTTCTTTCCTTCTGTTGAATTTAGAATGGATGTTATGACCAGTACTTTTTTTATACACATTCTTGTTTTTCTTCTTCTTTTCATTAGACCGCCACTGAATTCTTTTTTGTTTCCAGTCTTCTCGGCATAAAAATTCCATACTCATGAAACTTTATGAAGATTTCCTTACATTAATATATATAATTATATATATATAATATAATATATATTAATATATATATTAGCTTATATATATATATATGTATATTAAATATATGAATATAATACAAGTATTATTATATAATTATAATATATTACGTATATTATATATAATAATATTATATATTATATACTAAAATACTAATTCAAAAACTAATAAGTTGCTTATAGATGTCTTAGTTGACTATTTTCTCTTTATATATTATATATCTATTTATTATATTATATATATCGAATTATGATATATAATTAGATATATATATATATTTATATAATATACTTTAATATTATATAATACTATATTATATTATTAAATATATATATATCATAGAATATATAATATATAATATATATATATGTAATTATATTATATATTTAATAATTATCACTTATATATTTTATATATTAAGTTTAATATATAATATATATACTTTTATATAGTAGATATATATATATATATATATATATATAATAAGAAATTAATAATCTATTATTATATATATATTAGTGGCCTATAAAGAAGAATCCCAGTTTGAGTTGACTGAAATGATGGTTAAGAAAATTGAAATCGAGAACAATCAGAAAAAATGAAATATAGAATGTAAATATACGATTTGAAAACAAAAAATATGAGAGAGAAAATACAAGAGAGGCATAAGAAAAACAGAAACTATATAATATAGGTTTATTAAATATTATGGGAAGTCTTAGGATTATAAGAAAAACAAAAAATAAAAAACATGCTAAAAGTATGGTAAAGAAAAATTAAAAAGACAATGTCTAATAGTAAATTTAAGTTTTATTTAATTATCATGTTTTTAAATTCTGACGTTGCCAAATTGAAGAGATTAATAAAAAACTTAGAAAATTTAGTAATGAATTAATTAAAATTACATCGAATAATTTTTAGTGTAACTGTGAGCCTCGAAGGTTTTTTAAAACTTGAATATTTAAACCATCGAACATGAATCTAAATCGGTCAGTCATGTTAGCCGTAATAAAAATTTGGTAGATGAATATATGTAAAAAATATTATATTATTAATTATTATATGTATATTGTTTACATTATGTATTATTTATTATTATTATTGTCTTTGTAATATATATTTATTGTTATTCACTTTGACTAAATGTCATTGTTGATGGTCATATCTAAGTTTTGATAAATATAAGTATTAATATATTATTACACTATTATTATTATTATTATTATTATATTATTATATTATATTTGATTATTATTATTTTGACTATATTATATTTATTTTTTTTATATATAATATCTTCGTTATTATATTATCTTATAACGGTTCAATTTCTTTATTGATATAATAATCGTAGTATCACTGGTAATCATTATTTATGTTTAATAAGGACGTCTATTCCTAAAGAGGCGTTTTTCTGATGTCTGAATATCGAATATGTAATTGGGCTTTTTATCTATACACTTTGTTCGTGATCCGCAATTATAATAATATTTATTATATATTAATATTATATAATAGAAAATATAGTATATAGTATAGCTTTTATGGTTTACATATGATATTTTTTATAATAACCAGAGGTTTCAGAAGACTATATTAGTGGCTATATATATTAAGGGTTATATTAGGTACTATATAGGGCTATTTGCTATTTTTTTCCTTTATGTTAAAGATTTTTTAAAAAAAGGTTTAAAAATATATATATGTAAAGATCAAATTATAGTATCAATATAATTATTTAATATATTAAATATATTATTATATATATATATATATATTAAGTTAGACTTTTGTAAATAGTTTTTTTAGTATGATATTCACAGTATATATATTATATATATATAATATATATATATATATATATATATATATATATATATATGATATATATATATATATATATTATTATAATAATATATATATATATGATATATATATATATCATAATACTATATAATAGTAAGTATGCGGTATTATAATTATATATATATATATATATAATATATTAATATATATATATATATAAATCTTTAATATATATATATAATTAATATAGCAGTATATAATATGATATTATATATATATATATATAATACTATACTATATAATAATCTATATATATATATTATATATATATATATTATATATATATATATGAGCTATACTACACCATATATTACTATATATATAATATATACTATCATTATATATATATATATATATAATATATATATATATTAATAATATATATTATATTTATATATATATATTATATATATATTATATATATATAATATATATTATATATTGTATTATATAGCAGTTTATATTATATATATTTTTATATATATATATTATATTATATATAAGTATTTAATATATAATTTATATATATAGTAATTATTATTTTATATATATGATATAATATATAATATATATATATATACGTATATTATATATATTTTAAATATCTATATCTATAAATATATAATAATTATATATAATATATAATATATATTATAATATAAATATATATTAATATATATTATAGTATATATATTATATCAGTCTTGTGAACAAAAAGTAGTTAAGAGTCAAATAGTTATATATATATAGTATAGTATATATTATAATAGAATTTATATATATATTATATATATATTAATATATAATAAATAAATCAATATAGCACACTTACGTAAAAGCGACGGTCGCTTTACGTTCCTATTGGATGTCGACATCGATAGTAACATATAATTACGCTCCCTGGATTGGAAATGTCATTTCTCAGCGAGCGTAACATATGCGAATTCATTGCGAGTCTATGGTAACGTGATTTACGTACTCTTGCGACATCCATTAACTGTAACGGAAACATAGGAAAATTACATCAATTATTTGATGGTAATTTTGTGTTGTATTATATATATATATTATATAATAATATATATTATATATATTATATATATTAATATATATATATATAATATATATAAAAAATTTATATATAATATTATATAATATATATTATATATACATAAATATATATATATATATTATATATTATATAATATATATAATGATTTATATATATATATATTATATATATATATTATATTTATAGTGGCTTTACATCTATATTTTCCCAAATTATATATATATATATATATTATAGTATATATATATTTATATAAATTATATACTATATATATATATAATATAAATATATATATATAAATGTTAGGAAAGGTTACATAGATTTAATAAATAATTAGGACTTGCTTATTTTATAGTATCAAATCAGTTTCTTTTCACTTTAATCTGAAATAAAAACTTGTTAGCTCATTTTCGTCAGAAACGTTAGATTCATTAGTAGCTGGTTTAGCAATGGCTAATTCGTCATAGCTTCTCTGTTTGTATTGCTGCCGGAGTAGTAATGATTTTTTTTCCTCGATAAAAAGCAATCTTGAAAGATGTTCAAAATATTTTTTGAGTGGTACTTCCCCTCTTTGGAAAATTACCGGAATCCAAATCCGCTCTGAAATTACCGATCTGACTCACATTTTGAAAAATTATCGGGACTCTCGATCCCGACTCGCTCACCATTTTGAAATTACCCACTTGACTCCGACCGCTACACTTCTTAAAAATCCGAGCGACCACCTTGTTCCAAAATTGCAGCGATCCAAATCGATCCACTCTCTTCAACTTCCTCTCCGACTCGGCGACTACCGACCCAGACACTGGTGCAACAAAGGAATTTTTCTGTTTTTATATTATAGTATTATATATATATATATATATATAAATTATAACATATATATATAATATACTATATTAATATATTATATATATAATTATATATATATAAGTATATATTATTATAAATGAGGAAAACTACAATTTTTAATTTGACAACATGGTTTTCATAGGTATAAACAGCAAAATTTTCGGAAGATTTATTTCTAAAAAGCGATTCTTTAAGAATCTGATTAACTAATGTATACTAGTAATTATTCCTTGAAACATATAATAACATAACACATCATAAACCAGAAGACGTATGAACTAATTTAAAGAAAAAAAATTGAAATAACCACTGCCAGAGTACTTAAACTCGCTTTCACGGGAGCATATCGTGACTGGAGAGTGAAGACATAATAAATTTTTATAAATTTGTTCGCTAATGTACGACATTTGAAAAAAATATTTAATACAAATTCAATTTCTGAAGAATATGTTATAAATATACTTATACACAACAAAAAGACTTAGATGTAAAAGATTAATGAAAGAGTGTAAGAAATTGGGAAAACGGACATGGTGTGTTGTTATTTTTAAAAACGATAAATACGCCTGGCAGTGTCGCGGAAATATATCTAAAGTTTCATGTTACGTCGCAAATTACGTTGCATTTGGAACGAAAAAGCGAAAATCACATAAGATGTAACAGCAATGTTCACATATACGACGTAATGTGTGTCTAGTACGAGTTGGCACGAACATTAAACGTCGCATTGTGATGTTATCTGCAACATCTGTCTATTATGGGTCATATTATAATTATATTATATATATATATATACCTATATATATATATATATATATATATATATATATATATATTATATAAATATATATATATATATATATATATATAATTATATATCTTTATGTATAAATTTATATATTTATACTACTATAATTATAATAATATATATCTCTATATATACAATATCATTTTATAATTAAATATATATATATAATATATATATAATTATATATTATATTATATATATAATATATATATATATATAATATATTTATAAATTATTACAATG
Organism: Trachelipus rathkii; assembly: GCA_015478945.1. Lineage (NCBI taxonomy): Eukaryota > Metazoa > Arthropoda > Malacostraca > Isopoda > Trachelipodidae > Trachelipus > Trachelipus rathkii. Next base: position 32,963 of record JABUQX010054378.1, read on the forward strand.
AAGCAAAAAAGGGAAACAAATTCCCAAAAAAGTTGCAACAAAATTAGTTATAGATAAGCAAACCTACCCACTCCAACCATCTCAGCGAAATAATAAAGCATTCCTCAAAAACCCACAATAATCTTAACAGCCAAGATAAACTGTATTGGGTTAGTTCCTCAAATTCTACATCATATATATTATCAATATATATATTATATTATATATATATATTATTTATTATTAATATATATATATATACTATATATTATATAATAATAATATTAAATATATATATCTATATATTATATATGTATGTACTATATATATAATATAACTTATATATATTATATATTACTATATTATTATATAATTAATATATATTATTAATTATATATATATTTATATTATATATATATATATTATTTGCTTAAATCCTGCAACTTCTCTACTCACGAGCCACCACTTGATATATTAATTATATATATATGATTATTATATATATATATATTAATATAATAATATATAATATATAATAGTAATATATTCATATACTATATATATATGATATATATAATAATTTATATTATTATATTATATCTTTAGATCACGTATTGTCTTTGAAAAATTGATTATTACAATAGTTATAAAAGAATAGTGAATTGCTTTTTCTAACGAGGTATCGTAAGCTTATTTTTGTAAATTTTTTTCGCATTGTTTTTAGCATTGTATTGTATATTTGATAGTGTTTTTTTAATTGAGTTCACGAAAATGCAAAAAACAATCAATATTAAATTTGATATAATATATTATTATTTAAATTATATATATATATTAATATATTATATATATATAAATTTTATATTATATATATATTTAAAATCTATATCGTTTTTGTGTGTAACAAAGACAAAGAAGATAATTACAATTATTAAAATGTTGTCCTTCCTTTTTTTGGTACAATTTATATCAAACTCTGTATAGTATGATTCAACACAGAGTTTACACAAGTTGTTTAATATTATGAAATTGGAGCTATGACAAAAGAACAAATCAATGCGAATTGTCATCCTTATAATTTGGGGACAAAAGACAATTGCTATTTATGTAGGATGCCTTGTTGATTGCCTCACCAGCAAAACAAAAAGGTAATAAATGCCCCAAATACTATCGGCAATTTGAACCCACGTGCCTCTCTGAACATTCTCATTTCTAGATCCCACTGCTGTTTGAAAGCTCTTACTGAAGATAACTCTGAAACTCAACATCAGAGGAAGAAGATGTTTATCAAGGAGTAAATGTAGGGAGTTCTACACCACAGTTGTTGAAAGAAAATAAACTTATGATTTGACTCGAGATTTAAATTTCAAGAAAGAATCTGCGCAATTACCTAGATCATAGCTAAAAGGGACGTATTATCAAAGCGAAAAAGATGAATTGCCTTATTTTATTAAAAAAGATGAATTTTTTTTGTCGTGGTGTTTATGGTTTGATGAACTATTTTGGCCTCAACTGCAATCAAGCAGACTGGAGACTATTCATAGATTCTTCTAAAAGCAGCATAAAAGGTTCTATTTAATAAGGGCAATAAATTCAGCTTAGTTCCGATAGCCCATTTAGGTCATTTGAAGGAATCATATCAAAATATGAAAATTCTTTTAAATAATGTGAAATTTGAAGAACATATGTACTCTTCAAATTGATTTAAACTTAATTGGAATGTTACTTAGACAATAACCTGGATACAATAAAATAACACGTTTTATTTGTTAATGGGACAACAGAGTTAAAACAGAACACTGCTTGGAAGAATTTGCCCAATCAAGAGCTCCTACAAAAGCATTGTAAATATTCCGTTTTAAAATTAAAAAAACCTTCTTCAACCTCCTTTACATAAAAAACTGGGTATAAGAAAACAGTTTAACAAAGATCTCTCTGTAGATGGCTCTTATTTCGAATATATGACAAAAAGGTCCCCCAAGTTATCATCAGAAAAGCTGGGGCTACAGATTCGAAAACTTATATTTGATGAAGATGTTGAAAAACTATGATACCAGTTAAAAATATAAGCTTGGGCTGCTTTTAAAGCGGTTGTTCATAACTTTATGGGGAACATTAAGTTTCTAACTATAAAACTTTAAAAAAATTGGAATACAGCATGAGTATGAAAATCATGTTCTTTCTTTATTCCCACTTGAAAATTATCTTGGAAATTCCAGGAGATGTTTGAGAAAAAGAAGCAGGAGAAACGTTTCATCAAGCTATCAAAGAGATGGTAAAGAGAAATTAAGGTAGGAGGAATAAAAATATGATGAAGGACTATGGCATGGGTGGCCAACCTTTTGCATACCATACGCAAATTTTATCCCCAGACGAGTCAGATGCGTCATAAAGTATACTTTATAATACTATATTTATTATAATATATATATAATATATAATATATATATATATTATATATAATATATATATATAATATATAATATAGTTATATAATATTATATATTAAATTATATTATATTATATAATAATATATTATTATTATAATATTAAATATATATATATATATATATTATATATATATATATATATATACTAATAATATATATATATATAATGATATTATAATATTATTTAAGTATATATAGATCAATATATATATATAATATATTAATCTATATTAACAACGATCACAGATATTGATTTTCTCTATGTATTATCTTTTTAGAATCCTTTGACTTAAAAAAATACGCGGCACTAATTTATAATAATGCCTCACTTATGAGAAAATAAAAACAATATAACTTTAAGACAATAGATTGAGAGAAAATGCTACTATACTGATAAACAAGAAATTTCAACTGATGATCAATGAACTGATGTTTATTAATGAAGGTAATTTAAAATCAGTGTTTGCAAAGTTATGGGATTTACTTGGCGGGAAAATATATTAAATAGGTCGACGCTACAAAAAAATAACATTACGTCATTATTGTTAAATACTTTTTATTGTTACAGGTTTAAAATTTCTGGAAATAAATGAAGATTTTTATAGTTTTCATTAAATAATCGTAAAGGAATGGCTACATAGCGCGTTAAATAGTTAGACTCCAGAAAGTAGCCGTGTTCAATGTGCCACTTATAAAGTCAATGCGCCTGACGTTGGCGCATGCGCAAGGGTTGGCTCACGCACTGAACTAAAGTATCATGTGGAAAAGAAAAATTTTAAGAAAGAAACAGGGTAACTCAATCCAAGAATTTCAGCCATTCTAGTAATGATCAAGAATAAATTATAGGTTGAGGGTAATTTAGTTTTTTGAATGTAAAATGATTTTGTTTTTTTTTTTTTTTTTTTATTACGGTTTTTTAACTATCGCTCATGGGCAAAAGCCCTATTCAAGGAGGGGTGTTAAAATCACAAAAATTCAAAAAACAAATTACGCAGATGAACACAGACGCGGGCTTTTTAAAGTGAGGGAGATTAAGTTGAGTAGGAAACAGAAAGATGAAGAAGAATTCCACAGATAAGAGGTGGATGGATAGGAAGAAATGCAAGACTATCATCAGTAAGATAAGGAAGTAATATCCAGTAACCTCGAGCGGCGAAAGCCGTATCTGGCGATCGGAAGAATGAATGACGATCAGATGTTACAGAATGAGAGTTCGCAGGAAGATTTCAAGATCTTAGAATGGGGATAAGCAATGTAAGAATATAGGCGATAGTTAGAAGGATCAGAGTGGCTTCTTTTTTCGGAATAGGTTGTGACATTGCATCGCTTCCAAACGAAGGGAAATACTAGTATTGGAGACATAGAGAATATTAGTAACGAAGGGCGGGATCGCATGGCGTGAACAACACTCCACAAAACTCGGGATGAATACCATCCGGCCACCCGCTTCCTACGTGCGTGATTTAGGAGCCCATGCCCGAGTCGAAGTAATGCACAAGCAAGGCATAGGACACCTGAGAGGAGAAGAAGGAGATGGAATGCCAGAATCGTCAGTGTTGAGTTAGAGGTAAATAGGAGGCCGAATAGGAATAAAGTTGGAGATTAGAACAGAACATCAGAGCGAATAAGAGGAGAAGAGATATACAAAAGTTGATTAGAGATGTTTTTTTGGCAAGAGGTCCAGAAAGATTTGTCAGTAGGAGTCAGCAGTCGTTTGCGCACTTTCGTTGTATGAAAGCCCGCTTTGCTCGCGTCGAAGAGTTCCCTGCAACGATTTTTAGCAGAATGAAATTAGCAAGAGTGAGAGGACGAGAATTTCTCCACCCCCGATACGCAATGTCTCTAGCCGGATGGCCAGAATCAAGCACGACGAACATTGGGATTATGGGAGAGAAGATTTAGCTCGAAGAAGGAATAAACCTGCTCATCCATCTTGAAGTTGAACATCTTCATTAAATCGCAGAAGTTTGAAGGCTCACCAGAGACAAAGCAGTCCTGTCAATTTTCATTGAATTAACACTAAATAAAACACTTTATATAATTTCAGAGGTAATAGAGAGTATTATTAAGTAATAATCACAAGGTGTAGAGCAAAAATCACATTAAAATATGGATTTGCGCAAGGTTGACTCCAGGATAAAGGTATGTCTATTTTCGGAAATTAGCTCAACAAATATTAGATTTGCAGTAACAAGTAAAAAATTGTAATTTTTTCAAAATATAGGAATCTGTGATATTAATAACACTGGTGTAACTAGGTATTTTATTTGTTTTTATTGACTGCTGTAGTATTATTATTATCACCACATTCAACAGTACATATTGAATGAAAATTATCTGATAATTTTTTGTTTGTTTTAGTGAGGTTAAATCTGCTACAGCTTCAGCGAGAGTTTATAAGCTTTGTTAATAAAAGACTCCGAGAGAGGTCAGCAGAATGTAACTAACTTAAAAATTAAAAATATTATTAGTATTTACATAATATATGCAAACTATTATTATTATTATTATAATTATTATTATTATTATTATTATTATTATTATTATTATTATTATTATTATTATTTTATTATTATTATTATTATGTATTTATTTATTATTATTGATATTATATATTATTATTATTATTATTATTATTATTATTTTAAATTTTTACTTTTTACTGTAAATTAAAAAATCTTTATTAATTGTTCTCCTTCTGTTTCCATATTTACTTATTATGATTATTTTTATACTTTATTTCCTTTCATCTTTTTCTTTTCATCCTTTTTAATTTCCCTTTTTATTTTTTCTAGCAGTCACTAACCTCCTTCTCATCTTCGTTACTAACAAACCTATTTCGTCTTTTCTTCCTAATTGATTGTACTCTTTCTTTTTTCTATTCTTTATTTATTAATAATCTGCTTACTCATTTTTTTCCTTTATCAATTATTCTTTTTCTCCTTTCATATCTATTTATTAGCCTTTTACATTTTTGTTTCTTAATATATCTTCTTTTATATTTTATATATTATTCACCTTCTTAGTTTTGTCGTTTTCTTTTCTTCTCAAACTTTTTGTTCTTTTATTTCTTTTCATCTTAATTTATTATCCTTTTTCTTTCTTTTCTTCCTTTTTAATTATCCTTCTTCATTTCTTCTTTCCATTTGTTTTTTCTTTTTCTTATACGCATGTCAGGAATTTTTTTTCACACTTTATTTACTACTTTTTTCTCAGTTTTAGTGTTAAAATTTGTTTCCTATTTTTAAAAGTAGTGCATGTTCGCTTTATTTATTTACACTTAATCCTGATTTAAGTCTTAGAAATAGTTTCTCTTGTTTTTCCATTTTTATTATTTTCTTTCCTTATTTTTTACCAGATGTGCAGGTAGTATTTTTCTTTCTTATTTTAAACGTATTTCCACCTGTATGCTTTCCCTGCTTCATTATTTCTTTTCTCAAAGCAAGTATGAAATCGAATTGACTGGAAGCCGAAAACCTTTCACGAAGTTCGAGAAATATATATCCTGTAACGGCCGTTAATTTCCAAAAGTGTTAAAAGGAGAAGAAGAAGAAGAAGAAAACAAAAAGTTTTGAGTATTTTTCTCCTAAAACTCAATTAAGTTTCCATTGAATATATTAACCCTTTAGGTTTCTTTCTTCTTTGAATTTGAATTGAATGTTATAACACTTGTTTCACCTTTTTCTTTTTCTTTTTCTTTTTCTTTTGCTTTTTCTTTTTCTTTTTCTTTTTCTTTTTCTTTTTCTTTTTCTTTTTCTTTTTCTTTTTCTTCTTCTTCTTCTTCTTCTTCTTCTTCTTCTTCTTCTTCTTCTTCTTCTTCTTTTCTTCTCTCTCTTCTTCTCTTCGCTCTTCTTGTTCTTCACTTCTTATTTTCTTCTTCTTCTTTTTTTCTTTTTGCTTTTTTCTTCTTCTTCTTTTTCTTTTTCTTTTTCTTTTTCTTTTTCTTTTTCTTTTTCTTTTTTTTTTTTTTTTCTTTTCTTCTTTTTTTTCTTCTTCTTTTTCTTTCTCTTAATTTGTTTGTCTCTTTTCTCTTCTCTTCTCTCTTCTTCTTCTTTCTTCTTTCTTCTTCTTACTTCTTCTTCTCTTTCTTGCTTCTTCTTCTTCTTCTTCTCTTCTTCTTCTTCTTCTTCTTCTTCTTCTTCTTCTTCTAAGTTACGACAGCCACTGATTCTTGTATTTCCATCCCTTCTCGGCATAAAATTCATTTCAGTGAATTTTTTTTAGGTCTTCTTTAATTTCTTTTTAATCTTTATATTTGTAGGTCAAATAAGTGTTTTGAGAGAACTAAGATTTTGATAAATAAACTAGATAAATAATAAACTATGTATTAAAAGCTTTTAATAAAATAAATAGGAAACTATATAATTGGTAGATAAAAATAGATAGAAAATTGTTTTTAAATTGGGTAAAATAGTAAGCAAGAATTATGTATAAAATGAATTAAAGATAAAATAAAAAGAAAACTATGCAAAAAGTTGATAAAAAATAAATAAATAAATTAAAAGCTATATATAAAAATGAACAAAATATTAAATTGGAGTCGAAATACTTTTGCGTTTTAATTTATAAATAGAAAATAAATAAATAAATGCGAAACCATATAAAATGAGTCAAAACAAAATAAATTGAAAATTTTATATATATAAAATTATATAGAAATTATTTAAAGAAATAGCTAAATAAATAAAACCCCTATAAATATTTTTAAATAAAATTTAACAACAAATTTGCCACAACAAAGTCATTTAGATCTAAAATAAAAATTAATGTAACTTAAAAAGATAAAGAATATTATAGCAGGTTTAAAGGAAAAGGGAAACATATTAAAATATGAACTTTAGTTGAAATGAATTGGCAAAACATTATGTAACTGCATATAAAAATATTCTTTTAAAAGTATTATATAATCAAGTCAGTCCAGCTTAAATAATATTGATGGTCTTCGATCGATTGATCGATTTCAAATTATTAAACCAATTCTGGTCAAAATCCGTAGGCTCCATTTTAGTTGTAAAAAGTTGAAATTAACACATAATTTTTCCGAGTGTCTAACAAATATGACCATAACATCAAAAAATCAGTGAAGTGGCAATAGGATGAAGGGAAAAAAGCACAGCATGATAGATTGAGAAGTTGGAAAATTGAAAAATCAAAAATTCCATAAGATGGCTCAAAGATGTGTAAAGAAAATAAACACGGAATAAAGAGTAGAATTTGGTTACAAAAACGTTGCATCATGGAAGCAGAGGAAGGGAGAAAGGGCTAGCAACACTGCCCCTTAATTTCAATGCTTGCAGTAACACGAGAAACAAAAATAGAAGTTTATGTGGCTGGAATAATATCTTTATTGAGAACCCTCTAGGAGAAAAAAACTAGAGCTAGATAGAAAAAAGATCTAGATCTCACTGAAAATGGGCATATCCCTACGACAATAGGTAATAGCCTCAAAGAGCTGCATTGAAAACATAGCGGCCTGAGCTAAAATTTCTTAGAGAAATCTCAGATATAGATCTCGAGCATAGACAAGAGTGGCCTGTTACTGACATTTAAGCGAACCTTACATGGGCGTAGAAGAAGTGAAGGTATATAGCTAATATGATAATTATTATATATATAATATATATAAATTATTATATATATATAATATTATATATCTATATATAAATACTATATAAATTCTATATATAAATATGTATTATAATATATAATATATATATAATATATATATTTATATCTTAATATATTAATATTAATGTATATATTAGTTATATTATATAATATATATATACTATTATTAATATATTTGTATACATAAGTATATATATATATAATATAATCATATAATTAATACTATATTATATAATATATATATATATATCATAATATATATAATACAATAATTATTATATATATATATTAATATATTATCTATATATAAATATAGGCTCTTATATAGTACTATATATATACATATTATATATATATATATATATATATATATATATATATATACCATCTAAAGAATTTAACGTGGAAGTTTTATTTTAAAATTGTTTCTTTAAATCCAGCTGACTCTTCTATATCTTCTTAATTGCCCGAGTGTCATTACCTTATGTGTATTTTGTGGCTCTATTTTGTAACAGTGCCAGACCCAAAAATCAAAATTAAACATTTACTTTCATTTTTTGTTCATTCTTTTTCATCTGGTGAAAATTTTTCCTAGAAGATTTTAATTAAAGATTTGAATAACTTTATTATGTGTTTCATGTATGTCACATCAATTCGTCGACATAGTAGGCGTAAAATTTGAATAACTTGATTATGTGTATCATGCATGTCATATCATCAAGCCGTCAATTCGTCAACATAGTAGAATTAATATTTAAATAATTTTATATGTGTATCATGATGTCACATTATCAAAACGTCAATTCGTCGACAAAGTAGGCGTAAGATTTGAATAACTTGATTATGTGTATCATGTATGTCATATCATGAAGCCGTCAATTCGTCAACATAGTAGAATTAAGATTTAAATAACTTTATATGTGTATCATGATATCACATTATCAAAACCTCAATTCGTCGACATAGTAGGCATAACATTTGAATAAGTTGATTATGTCTATCATGTATGTCACATCAACAAGCCGTCAATTCGTCAACATAGTAGACCTAAGATTTAAATAACTTGATATGTGCATCATGTATGTAACATTATCAAAACGTCAGTTCGTCTACATAGTAGGCGTAAGATTTGAATAACTTGACTATGTGTATCATGCATGTCACATCATTAAGCCGACAATTCGGCGATATAGTAGACCTAAGATTTAAATAACTTGATACGTGTATCATGATGTCACATTATCGAAACGTCAATTCGTCGACAAAGTAGGCTTAAAATTTGAACAACTTGATTAAGTGTATCATGTGTGTCACATTATCAAGCCCTCATAGTAGACCTAAGATTTAAATAACTTGATATGTGCATCATGTAAGCCACATCATCAAAACGTCAATTCGTCGACATAGTATGCCTAAGATTGAATAACTTGATTATGTGTATTATGTACGTCACAGCATCAAACAGTCAATTAGTCGACATTATAAGACTATGATATGAATAACTTGATTGTGGGTATCATATATGTCACATCATCAAGCCGTCAATTCGTCGACATAGTAGGCCTAGGATTTTAATAAATTGATTATGTATATCACGTACGTCACATCATCAAAACGAAAATTCGTCGACATAGTAGGCCAAAGATCTGAATAACTTAATTATGTGTATCATGATATCACATCATCAAAACGTCAATTCGTTGACATAGTAAGCTTAATATTTGAATAACTTGATGGTGTGTATCATGTATGTCCCATCATCATGCCGTCAATTCGTCGACATAGTAGGAGTAAGATTTGAATAACTTGATTATGTGTGGCATACATAATACACATAATCAAGTTATTCAAATCTTAGGCCTATTATGCTAAGGAATTGACAGCTTGATGATGTGAAATCATGATGTCACATCATCAGGCCGTCAATTTGTTGAAATAGTAGGCCTAAGATTTGAATAACTTGATTATGTGTATCATGTATGCCACATCATCAACCCATCAATTCGTCGACATAGTTTCCAAAGTTATTATTCGAGAAGTTAAGAAAGAATCATGATAACTCTTAGAAAATTAAACTTTTTTCTAGGAAAGAAAATTTAAATTAGATAGACCTACAATTATTTTTTTAAAAGAATTATATGCATTTAAAAACTTCCTTTATATAATCTACAATAAGTGTCAATAAAATTTGCAATGCCGAAAAGACATCACGCATAATAAATTAGCTTCCTCAAAATTATTTGTTAGTATGAAAATATTTAAAAAGTTAGTGCGATATTTTTTGAATTTTTAATTTTGTCATACATAGATTTTATAATGTCTTTTCAAAAATCTCTATATCCCAGTTTGCATCCTCAGTATCCTGGGTTCACTTCATTTTTTTTTAATTTGTGCAAAAATTTATTGAACAAAAAACAAATCTATAAACTCGCTGTAAACATACTATCCAACTTTCCAAATAATAAAAAAGAATTTCAGGAGCTTAAAATCAAGAATAATATATTAAAATCGATATATTGAATGTATTTTTACGACAAACCAAATAAAATAAAAAGAATTACTTAAATAAGTAAATTAAATAAATTAATAAATAAATAAATTTCTGTTATCTGTAATTTAAATTTGTCTTAAAATTTAATATTTTTGTCATTAAAATTCTTAGCATGTTCTGGCTTTACAAAATTTATTTTTTATGACTGCAGCTTTCTTTGCAATGTATTATTCATATTACTCCCAAATTGTATTAAAATATGCATAACTCGTATTCAGGAAAAGGGATAAAGTGCTTGCAGCTTCCAAAATTCAAATAAAGATGAAAATTAAGAAGATGAATAAAAATAAGAAAATATAAATGAAAGGATGATGACGAAACATTCAACCCCTTTCGAACAGTCAAGTAAAAAAACAATGAGTTGGAGAGATCACCAATCAATAGTACAAACGCTATATTTTGCAACCAGAAATAAGAAAACAAGTTGTCAAAGTCAAGCAATTTCATAAAGTTTCTGTTTTGAATATATACGAAAACTTTGGAAAGAACTGATGTAATATTGATAGGAATGTAATCACAAGCTTGAGTGCAGTAGTCTCCACTTCTGGTTAAATGGTTGACTGAATCGAAGCCTTAACTGGTAAACAAGTAGAAGTTTAAAGGTAGAGAGCAAAGAATTTTACATGGAAGCACAAGATTTGAGAATCACATTTTTAACACTATTTTCAATGTTAGTCAGAAATGAGTAGAAGGTAGAGGAAGTATCTAAGTAGCAAAACATCGGCAGAAGCAGCCAGAGCCAAAGGTTTTAGCGAAGAATTCTGCTTTAGTAAAAGGAAGACTTCGCTGAAGCTGCCAAAAAATAATAAAAGGTAGTAAAGAAGCTAACATTCATTGTGTAATGTCAGAGTGAGTTGGAAGAAGAGAACCCAGAAAGACAATGGAGGCACAAGTTACGAGGATCACCTTTTAATAGTAATTACAATGTTACTCAGAAATGAGTATCAGGAGGTAGATGAGGAGTCGAAATAGTAAAATATCGTCTAAAACCATCATAGACAATATTTGGAGCGAAAAGTTTTGCTTTAGTTTAAGGAAGACTTTATTTGAATCTCCATAAAAAACAATGTTTAGTTGTTTATGATTATAACGATACAGGAAGCTAGAATTTCTGGATATCGGCCGATACGCTTAGGGACTTTCCCGAATCCTTGTTGTGTAAAAGGTCTCCGTGCGGAATCCGGAACTTTTCGACTTCAGCTAACACCTTACATATTCTACTTAGAAAACATGGTGTCTAGATTTACAAGCAGTAGGCAGTGTCTCTTAGAAAGTACATCTGGGCATCTTTTGTTATTATGCCAATACGTTAGATTTTGCTTAATTTCTCGAGTAAGCTATACTTTGATAAGGGGAACAATAATTTCAGTAATAAGCGAAGTAATATACTTAATAGTTGCTTGCTTAAAGTGAATTGCGTTTCCACGAGCCCGAGTACAGCCCTTGTGCAAAATCGACTCGTAAAAATTAATTCTGAGATGAAATACATTGACTCATCGAGAACAGGGAAATTGTTTGAAGTTAAGCTTTAGTGGAAACGGTCGAGCGCGCCCGTCGGATCATGCTGGCAGATAGTCATTATGTTATATGCTCTGTATATACTGATGTGAGTAATCATTATTTCATGAAACTAGGATTATGTCTCGATCTATTGTAATTTAGTAGTTTTCGCTTTTAATAATAAAAAGTTTAACGAAATTATTAAAAAATTTTGGCAAGCTATTTCCAACACATGTTTTTGTAAAAAGATTTTTTGTAAAACAAGTATTCTTTACCGCGCAGCCCCGCCGTGTTTAATTCCCGAACACTTGAGGTTACACATATGTCCACTTAGTTTTTTGCAAGGTAAGATTTTTTTTTTTTGAGAATGTTCAAATTGCATTGTTGCTCGGCACTAACTACTCTGAGAGAAACCTTTGGAATTTTGTTTTTTTTTTTTTTTTTTTTTTTGTTTTTGGTATCAATTAATAAAACTTATAACTGTATAATAATATAGTATACATTTATTGATATGTTAATAGTAGCAAATTAATAGTTATTAACGATAATAGTGAGAATATCGTTTTAATACATTTCTAATTAGCTGTTTTTGTATGTATACACGGTGTTAGTCCCATACATGAGTAGATAATAGACACATAAGGAGGACGGGAACGGCCTGACTGTGACGTTTACGTGCGAATAGAAGTGTGCATTATCGTGTCTACATCTGGAAACCGATGCACTGTGTCTATCTTTTTATTGTGTGCGTCGTGGGAAATGTCAATTGGAGTCGGATAGCTTCTGGAACGCAAGATTTATAAAGTTCTAACGGGTTCTTCAAAAGTTTAAAAAAGCTTTTTTCAGAAGCTGGTAACGTGGTTTCGAGGATAAGAGATGAACGTTTTAACCTCCACAACATGGAGAGACACCTTATTTTTCTACACCAACAACATTTCAAAATTCAGAATTAAGTTCAATTATTTAAGTAAGAAAATTATGGAACCTCTTTTTTTAAAAATTGTTAAAATTTTTTTGCTATAAAAGTTTAGTTAATTTGTTCTTGCCTCCTTGTGAGTCATTATTCCCATCTCTTTTTGGCTAATTTAAATGGTTGAATTTAACAATTAATAATTAATGATTAATTAGGATAATTGATAATGATATACTAAACTAGATAATTTGATGATGATTAATAATAAATAATCACCATAATATTTTTTAAATAATAATAACAGTACCCTATACAAATTTTATTTATCCAGGTCTAGATTCTAGAGGCAAGATTGGGCCAACATACACAACATACCAATTTATTATGCTAAGTAGTTGCAATTGTTTTTTAATGTATTTTTATTTTTCTCATTATTAAAAAACGATTATAAACTTTTTATATACTTTAGATAAATAAAATATATTTTATTTATTTATTTTAGGACCCCACTTTTTGTCTAAATAATTAAGTTCTAAGCTATTACCTAATTCAATGATAACGTATAATTAGTGATTCTCTTCTTACACATCCCATAACAGTAAACATATTCAATGTTCTTTCTAAGTTACTTATTGATAAAGAGAATAAATTATATTAATTAAGAGTTCTCAGATATTATAAAGTATTTTAATTAAAAGATATATGCTATATTTTAAGTAAACTAGGTATTTTATTATTAATAAAATATAAAGAAGTATTAAAAATAATAAAATAATATAAATTCAATTATATTGTCACATTATAACAGTATTTAATATATATATCTATACGTGAAAGTCTACTTATCCATAATTTTTGACAAATGATATCTTAAATAGGCATATAAAAATTAGTATTGAAATAGATAATAACAATATTTAATATATAAAAGGTAATATAATAATATAAATTTGTTATAACATATGTGGCGTTAATGTAAGTAATAGATAATGATTCAGTAACTCGACTATTGAACTGAACGCTCTATGGTATATATCGATATTAAATAACTTAATCTTAAACTCAATCATTAATTAATTTACATTATTTAACTTGTAAAATTAATTTTAATTTGAAGAAATTTTATCTATCTCATTATTATTATTATTAATTATTATTATTATTATTATTATTAATATTTATTATTATTATTTATTTTATTTTTGTCTCTTTATTCTTTTTATTTTATATGTTTTAATTTTTTTATACTACTTAAATTTAATTATATTTATTAATTATACTTATTTATTAATACTGCTACCAGTATAGTTTTTATTATTATTCTACTTACACTCTCTTAAAGAATTTAATAAATTTATATTATCCTGCACTTTAATTATAGTTATTTTTTCCTGAATTCTCATATATTTTGATATGTTTTATTGAAATTATTATTATTAATTATTATTTATTATTATTATTATAATTATTAAGTCACCAGATTTTATTATTATTGATGACAATATTATCGATGCGTTATTTAAATTATTCATACTACCATTATTATATTATTATTATTATTGATTTATTATTATTAATTTAATTATTTTTATTATTTATATTTTTTCGTTTTAATAATTATTATTATATCATTATTATTAAACAAATATTTAATCTAATTGATTTATTACTATTATATTATTATTATTATTATTAGATTATTATTATTATTATTATTACTCTTTTTTATCTCACTTTATATTACAATCATATATTTACTATTATTATATTTGTTTCTTTATTTTTGTAATGTTATTCCGTAGCTACTATTATTTTGTGCTCATGGACGAAAACTGCCTCAGCACTAGCCTTGCTGCTTTCTATTTATTAATTATTAGGCGTGCGTAACCTATATTTAATATAACATAGAATATCCAAAAAATAGCTTAAAAAGATGTAAGAATAAAGTTAAGAGTAAGATGGCTACGATTTATGACTCTCGAATTCGGATTTGGGAAGAGTCGTGATGATTCCTTAATGGATTCGAATATGGAAATTCAAAAGTACTCTGTATATTACAAAACAAACTAAAAATACAGATACAAAAAAAATTACTGATAGAGCATCATTATCAAAAGAGGGCTGATACCGATAACTTGATTCATCTAATATATTTAAAGCTACCGTTCTGAGTGAAATACATATCTGCATAGCGTTTCTCCTTAGTGCTGATGTTAGCCCGTGTGCAAAATCGACTCGGGCACGCCTTTCGAATGGCAATAAAAAATTACATGTAAAATCTAAGAGAACAGGAGATATAAAAATTAGAAAAAAAAATTATTTTTAAATCGTTTCCTGAGTACGCCATATAGGAATACGGCCTGAGCGGCGCCCGTCCGGATCACACTGAACAAATCTGTAGTTAACATTATATCTTTATACTTCATACTCTCTATCTATGTTACTATATTGTATTGAAATTATACGATATATTTAGGATCCTTAATATATACACATTGTTTTTAAATATAAAATTGATTAAAAAAAACTTTGAGCAAGAGAAAATTGTGGTGATCCGTCACATGTTTTGTAAAGAAATTTTGTTTGTAAACAAAGTATCCATTCGCAGCCCGCCCGTTTTAATATTCCGCGAAAATCGAGGATTTTAACAACGGCGCTCTATTGTATCATATAGAGATTGCAATGCAGACGTAGAAGTGACGCAAAACGCAGGTCGCATGAGAGAATCTCGCAATTGCATCACGTTATTAGCCGCCTGTGTGCCCGCCGGGCTTGCGCAGTTCGAGAGGGCTTTCCTGGAAATGCCATTGCTATTTGTTTTCAATAGCTATATATAAAAGTATTTTATCACATATTGGAATTGTTAAATTAAAGGTTACATTTTAAACATATTTGTTCACAAATATCAATTTTTCTATATTATTTCGGCCGGAACCTGGTTCCGGTACATCCTAATATATATAAAGAACATTATATTTTTGTTTAAAGATGGGCTATGGGTTATGTAAAATAAATCGCTTCCATCTAAATTTTTTCACAGATATGTAGATTGGCTACACTCGTGCCCACTATTCCAGTTTTATTCCGGCCGAGAGAATTTTTCAACATTCCTAAAACTCATTCAAAATTCCGAGCTGGGCCGCGAGAATTCTCGCAGCCGACAGCAATGCACCAACATAAAATATAATATATATTACTATTTATTTAAAATAGTAGGAGATATATATATATGCTTATATATTTATATCTTAATATAAATATATATATATATATATAATACCTAATTTTATACAATTAATGTGAATGTTCCTTATATATAATATATAATATATATACATACATATATACTAATAAATACATAGATACACAAACCTTTGTATGAATCTAAAATTATTATTTATATATTGACTATACGATAGCTCAAAGGTCTCCTGTGTAAGCATACAATCGCTTCGTATACCAATATTGTTGTCGAAATATAAGGTGGAATGATCCCATTCGTCTGACTACTCAGCTCTGCGTATTCCGAGCGGTAGTGACAACTGTTAAACACAACATGAAGCCAAAAAATCTTACACTTCAAAACCTAACTTTTCAGCCGCAAACGGACCACAATAATTGAGGCTACTCACCCAACATTATCACATTATCACCAAGTGTATGTTTAACCTCCATTTTCTATTATATAATATATATATAATATATATAGTATAATATACATATCTATATATTATCTATATATATATATTATCTATATATATATATTATATATATATATATATATATATATATATATAATTATTATATATATATATATATAATATTTTGCACTTTTTTACTCCCCGCTCCCCTCCTACGAGAAGCTGGGAGCCTTGAGATATTCGGCCACCACAGTAGGCAGGGTCGAGATCTATTAACATGTTTTCTAATGTTCGCAAAATTATAGCAATCAATTTGTTTGAGAGGGACATCTTTGATGGGGGGGGGAGGGGGCATTATGAATTTTGAGTTTGTATTCCTGAAGGGAAGGAAGGAAGGATGGTGCCTAGAACAGAGACGGACGACGAGATAGCATTACCCGTATTTGGCAATCCAGAATTTGTTCTGTGTGTGATTTATTTCGGATGGAGATGCTTGGATTATGGTGTTACTTGGATATGAGGAAATCGTTCTATGGGTTAATAGTGTATGAATGTGTTTGATAATGGGGGTGTCTGGCGGTAGGGGGGGGGAAGTGTTTTGTATATGATAAGAGTAGTATAATGCTGGTGTGATTTTACACCTTCTGAGTGCAGGGGCTGCTGTAATGTTTGATACAGAGAGTAATCCATTAAGATATTTACTATAAAATTGACATCCTATTATCATGTCAAGATGGGCTTTTATAGGGAGGACTTTTATTTCAGCTAGTAGGTGGCGGTGTGGAGGGAAGTCTTCGGTTATTATCCTAAGGGCTTCGCTTTGCAGTTTCTAATTTTTGAATATTGAGTTTGTGATATTGTGAGGGGCCCAGAAAGTAATGTGTAGTTCAGAAAGTGACAGAGATATTTTCTATATACTACTGTGAGGGTCTCTTTATGTTGGCCAGTTTGTTCCCGCCAATGCTTTTAACGCGTTTAATTTACGTATGGCTCTGGATGTAATATTGTTGATGTGGGAGATGAATGTCATATGTGTATCAAAAGTGAAACCTAGGATGGTGGGTTGTTTGTTTTGAGAGAGAAGAGAGAGAGAGAGGAGAGAGAGGAGAGAGACAGAGCCGAGAAAGAGAGAGATAAGCAGAGGAGAGAGAGAGAGAGAGAGAGAGCAGAGAGAGAGAGAGAGAGTTTATTTGATAAAAATACTGCTGGGTAAGTGCATGATCCTCTTCTATCTGGGGTAATTAAAGTGATTAAAGTGATAGATTATTTTGGGGGAGGTGAAGTTATTCTGTTTGTTGCTAGCCACTGTTCTAGTTTGTTTATATAATGTAATTCTCTGCGTGCTATATTTATAAAGAGTTTTGAGCAGTGGTTGTTAGATCTTATGTGTAAAGTATGTAATGGACACGTTGTAACAGTTTTTGTTATACGAGAATGATGGGGTTTGATAAATATTCGTCATAAAGAGGATGATAGTGTGGTTGGAGAGAGGACTGCCTCCTGTAGTACTCTCATGTATATTAATTTTTGTAATGTGCCGACAGAATGAGCGTCCTCATATGTATGACTTTTTATGACCGTGCAACGGCGATTATTTCGTGCACAAATTAGCTATTTTTTATTTGACAACCACTCGCATGTCAGGGGGAATGGAGAGTGGAACGGGACAGTGTCGCGAAATTAGCTTTTGTGGTCAGTAAGTTTTACTTTAGGAACAGGCGTGTAATTAGAGAACTAAAAATGCTACACTAAACAAATGACATTTGGGTTTGTAATCAATGAAGAAATTGTAGTTTCCATAGTGAGAGAAATGAAGCTAATAAACACAAAAAAATTCGGAAATAAAGTACTTTTAGAGACTCAGAATTTTTAAAATTGTGTTATAATATACAATGAGTGACAAAATTATGGCTTTTGAGAGGCACCATGTCCCTCATGACTGCAGGCCCGTAGTTTCAGAAAATTCCTTTTATATTTTCGCAGCCGTGCGCATAACAATTGGTTTTGGCAGTGAAATGTTTTTTCACAAAAAAAAATTTTTTTTTAACTAAAGACTACCCGGGTAGATCGCAATAGAATTTGGAAGGTGTACGGGGTCCTCTCACGGAATAAATGTGGTGCGGTAGGCGACGACTAGTTTTGAGCTCCATTAATAAACAACACTTATAATGAGAAATTCTTCTGGCACTGATATCCAAAAATGCTCAATTTGTTTTAGTGTGGATTTGTCAGTTTCTCTAATTACAGCGCCCTGTGACACTTAAGTAAACTCTACGAGTCTTTGTTAATGGGTTATCATTAGTTCGCTACAAGAAGGGGTGCGTATGCAGGGCGAGGAAGCGGTATTTGATTTAAAAGAGTAAGTGTTGTAATTCGTGTTCAGATACAAGTATACGTCTGGTATGAGGCTGAGTGTAGTAAAGAGTTTTTGTTTGCAAATCCAATGTTGTGCGATATATTGCGAGAGGAGAGTGAAATGGGGAATTATTTCTTATTCAATGATATATCTTATATACTATCATTACTGTTCTGGATATTTGTGGTAGAGTAATTTGAAGATTAAGATATACTAATTTAGTAGAGATGCTGGTCGTGATCACGCGCAGTGGCTTGTTTCCGCTTTAGTATAGCGGAATTATAATGAGCGTGATTTACACAATAAAATAAGTTAAGGTATTTTAAGTATCGGCTTTTGATTAACCAAAGGTGTTTGAGATAAATGTTGGGTTATTTGGGTCTTTCCACGCAGCCATTGTTTTTTTTTTTCTTTTTTTTTGTATTTTATAGTGTTGGGATAGTTCTATTGAGAGTTTTCTTGAGAGCAATGGTTCCCAACCTGGGTAGTGACTATCCTATGATTGGAAGCCGCTCCTCTAGGCTTCTCCGAGCTAATCTTGTGGTTGCCTTTATTTATTTTTTTAAAGGAAAATGTTGTATGCAATAGTTCTATGGTCTGATAAAAGCTGGGGATTTTATTGCTTTGTTTACAAATAGAATCGTGAGTTGGTATCTTTTTTATTGTGCGATATATTCTTGTTGGGACTGTTTAATGATTTAGTGTTTGGGTATGTATATAAATGGTAATTTCATTTAGTTTTCCGAGGTCTCCAACTCTGGCAGCTCTTTCTGCCTGTGATTTAGTTAACCTGGGACTCTCGTGGTCTAATTTTGTTGAGCTAAGTTTTTTTTGTTTATTGCTTCTAATTAGGGTGTCTATTTCAGGTGAAGAAGGTTGGGGTTTTGAACATTGCCTTGAACGGTAACCGATGTGAGCGGGAATGCTTTTAGTGGAATTTGTTTTATTTATAAGTCGATATGTTGTATTGACTTTGATACAGGTGAGTTGGAGAAATAAGTCTTATTTCTGGAAAAAATTCATAAACAGGATCAGGCTTTATTAAAATACCGTGTTAAAATTTTGCCTATTTGTTCTTCATGTAAGTTGACATACGATGTTTTTTTAAATAATGTGTGAATGGATGTTTCTGCGAACTGTTTCATAAAAAGTACTTGGACATGAATCATGATGAAGAGAGCAGAAAAAATTGTGCCATTTTGCTGGTAATACTCTTGAAATTAGGATGGGGAGCAAACAGGTGATATCGGGGTATATGGAGTTTCTGGTTACGTTTGTAGGGGTCTTTGTGTAGGTTGATTTCTGTTGAGCGAAATTGCTAGAGTGAATGTTAAGATTAGTTTATTGTCTATCAAATAACGTCGCCATCTTGTGTGAGTGATAAGTCGGGTATTTGAAGGACATGTGGTGCATTTCGCATTGAGAGAGTTCGTCACCTGTCAAATATCAAGAGTTTTAATATTAGTTTTAACGATTTAGCAGGTAAGAGTATTAAGGTGTCTGGGATCATAATCCCATGGCACAAGTCTTTCGATTAGTAGGGGTGCCTTCGAGGTGAGAATATAGCAATATATCTATAACAGATTTTGTATTTTTTTTTATTGTATCTGTTAATTAATCTTTGCTTTGAATATCATGTATTAGTCGGGAGTGTTAAATCAAAAATTCTTGTATTAAGAACGTACTGCCATAGTAGTTGAATTTGTGGTTTTTTGATTGAAAAGCACAATCGAATGGAGAGAATAGTAAGTAACGTTGTGCATATTGCGTTCTCCTGGTCATTAATTTGGTAATTTGCTAACTCGCTCAGGAAATCTCAAAGATAGAAAGAATATTTATGGAAGAGTATTGTGATTTCTTGCATCACAGTGATCATTGTGCATAGCTTGGGTATTTTAATGTTAGGCGTGGATATGCCAATAAACTTGTTTTATCTATCATAATATAAAAATATAATAAGCAGAAAATTAAAAAAATGCGTAAGTTTTTACCAACGATTTAACTGCATTAAGAAAATTTGAACCCATAATAAGCCAAACTTTGGATAAAATCAGTTTAATTAATTATAAGGTGATCACACACATAGAACCTACAACGTGTAAACCATCCACTAAGTATTAACATAAAACTTGTTACTAAGGACATATACACCTGAGTCAACCCTGCTTATATCACAGCTCATATTTACCTCATCTACGACAGTATTATTATATGAACAAAATATTATTACAATTGGTTTGATTTTCCGCTCTGCGTGTGCGTCATAAAAATTCTGTTCACCTTTCTCTCTCTCAGAGTTTCGATCACATTCTGACGTCATAAATTGGTTCACATTTCTGACATTCATAAATTGGTTCCTTACTGACGGTCCATAAATTGATTTACTTTTCTGACGTATAAATTGATTTAGTTACTTTCTGAGTAATAAAGTTGCGTTCCACATTTTCTGTATGCAATAACATTGAGGTTCACTTTCCCCGCGTCATAAATTGCGTTACACTTGTCTGACATGCATAGAAGTGGCTAACCTCTTCTGACGTCATTAGATTGAATGAGCAGGATTCAGGCAGCGCTCAGGGAAAGGTAGTGTGGAGGCGTGGAAAGGTGAGCTCGTGAGTGAGTACGGTTTGGGAGGTGTGGAGGGGGGGGGCGTGAGGAGACCTCAGAAAATTAGAGGGAGGGGAGGGATGTTGTAGAAGCTAATGTAGACTCGCCAACTTTCTGAACGTCATTATAATTGACGCGTAAACGATACTAACAGAATCTGAGCAGAAAACGCCATCTTTCCGAACGATCTCAATAATTGGTGGTCCACAATAACTGTTCTGAGTATCTATCATTAATATTGGTTCATTTTATGGACGTTCATAATGATTCACTTTATGACGTCAGAGAATTGGTTCACGCATAAAGTATTAATAATTAAATGCACTAAGTAAAATGATTTTATTTTGTTCGTGATTTTTCCGTTGCAGCTTATCTTCGTCTTTTTTTCTTCTCTTTGGTGCCCCAAGGAATTTTTGCTTGATCTTCGATGTATTCTATTAATTCTTTAGAACCTTTTGGGGATGTTAAAAAAGAGTCAAATAAATTAAAGTAAAAAAACTCGTTCCATTAAAACTATTTTCTCAATCATATCCGACTCGTTCGTTGCTTGCAATTTTCAAGGTTTTCTCTCTGTCAGAAGTTTTCAGCGATCACATGTTCTTTATATATTGTTTCCTCAATTTACTCTTCTTTGATACTTACAATACACACACATTCCGCATCCCTACATCGCTACACTTATCCTAGGCTTAGCACACACACCATTAGGCTACACATACCGTACTCCCACCCTACATCACACATTACACATATATATATACTATATATATTATATTACTCTTCACCCACATATACTATATCTATGATATATTATATATATATAACGTTATCTATTATTATATATATATTATATTATTATATACCATATAAATTTATTAATATATATTTATATTGTTATATATATATATATATAGTTATATTAGTTAATATATATATTAATATTTTATTATATAATATATATATATATATTTTTATATATAATTATATAATTAAGTAGTATTATATTATATATTTATATATATATATGTGTATTATATATGTATATGTTTCCATAGGTATGCCGATATTATTTTATTTATGTTGTAAAAATTAATTGTGTATTTTGAATTATACTAGTAATATATACGTATGTATAAAAAATTTATTTATATATATATATATATAAGATTTTACTGAAATGCTCAATATAATATACATAGCCAGCGGCAAATTTCATTATTAACTATTAATATGATATATAGTAAATATATAAAGCATTAATAGCCATTCATAAAGCACAGTAAATAGAAGAAAGAATAACAAAAGCAAACATAGAGAAATAAAAATAAACAATAAGTAATTATCCAGAAATACTTCAGTGACAATGAACATCTTAAAAGTCAACCTGATTAAATAAAGACAAGCAATTAAATTAAATATCCGTTAAACAAATCAGCAATCAGAAACAGAAAAAATCCATAAAACAATATCTACAAACATAGTCGAATTATAAAATTCGTCAAAACATAAAACTCAGAAAAACTAAATACTTTTGTAACAAGCATAATAAATCAAACAAAGAAGGAAATACAAAGTACATCTATACAATAGTCAAGCAAACATAGTTAATTATGAAAAACAAGGCCAGGCAAAGAGGCACGAAGAACTCGAAATTACCACGCATACCAAAAAAGTGATAAAGAAACACACACAAGGAATTAACGATATTAACAATAAATTAATGAAACTAAGTTAATAAACACAACCAAGAATACTCCATTACCAAAACTTCAACGCAACTCGAAATACTTAATCCTTATAAAAGTTAATGCCTTTAGACATGAATAACTATCAAATATACAATAAGCCATTGACCATAGACCATCCGCTCCATTAGACATTCTAACAATAAAGAGAAAAATACCAAGAACCAAGGCAAACAAAAGAAACAAATAAGTCTGCGAAACTCACAAGAAGTAATGTCCATAAACCCAAGCCACCCAATACTCCCCTTACAGTTTAATATTATAATAGACAAAAGTAGAGAATAAATACCAATCCGGATAGTAATATCAATAATGAATATTTGAGTACACTCATATAATATATAATAATAATAAACACACACACTCAGTGATAATGATAAATTGAATGATATTAATAATACCTAACAATAATATATAATCAGCAATAATAATAATAATAATAATGAATAATAATAATAATAATATATAATAATATATAATAATAATAATAATTTAACAATAATTGATTAATATATTAAAAAAAATATAATATAGTAATGTAATAATGAAAAATAACTATTAATAATGTAATATAAGAATATATATAATAAATATTAATATATATATTATAATGGAAATATATATCAATGTACATAGATAATTAATAATATTGAATAATAATAGTATATACAATGATATAATATAATAATTAAATATTCAATTAATCAGACATCTATAGTAGACTTGAAGAGATAGAATATAATACAGAGATTAGAAGATGATATAATGAGAAAGTAAGGTAATAGTAAGATGAATAATAATAATATCAATAAATATAATAATAAGTTTGTAGAATGATTCAGATCATTTAGAAAATTTGAATCTGCATGTAATAAGATAATAATTATGAAACGGAAGTAATAATAATGTAGTAATCAATACTGAACTCAATAAATACAACGTAATAATGAGATTAAGTAATAGATAATGAATACATAACTGTAATATAAGTAATTAAATAGGATAGAAATTAATGAATAATGATATAATAATAAATAATAACATGATATAGTCGAATGAATTAAGTAGATAATTAATAGTATTAGAAGATAAATAGAGATAGCAAATAAATTTAATCATTGATTCGTAAGATACAAGGTCGAAAATTACTTGGAATCATAATAACATGGAATTAAGACGTCTGAATGATAATCACATGAAGAGATACTATCTGGATGAATGACTTACACAATATCTAGCTCTGAGTTTAATATAGTTATACAGTCGGTGGATTAATGAGATATAATAAGAATTAATAAATACGAATAAGTAGATGGAATAGCAGTTAATTAATGGAAATGAAATAATAATAGTATAATAATAATAGACAAATGATAATAAAATATACAATAAAACTTAATATTAACTAGTCAGACTTTGAGTATAAATTGAACGAAAATAATGAAAAACAGAAATATTCCCTAATTTAGAGTTATATGTTAACTTCATTCAGTTTTATTGTAATAAATTTATATGTTAATTTGATTTCTCACACTAGAAAAGCATGAACAGTAATTAAATTGACAGAGATCCTCTTTTTCAGCACATACTGAGATATCCCTGTTTCCTTCCTGGATCCGAGCAATCTAAGTGGAAGAGAGGGCGGACCGGACAGTAAGAGAAGTAAGTGAGGTGTGACTTGGTTTAAAGAGTGGCGAGTGGAAGTAATCGCGGAGGTACCATATGTGTTCAACATTATGAAGTAATCGGATTAATTCGGTGGGTGGGTGTCGGGATAGAGGGGTAGGGGGAAGGATGATTGGGGGAAATAGAATATGTAGTGCCTTTTGATAACCCTTTAACGAGCGGTGGAGACGGATCAGTGAGTGAGAATGGTGCTTGAAAGATACCGAAAATAAAAAATGGCGCGAAGAAAATTGTTAGTGTTGAAAATGTGTACAGGAAAGCGAAGAAAGGAAATGACTAAAAATAAAACACAAGTTAATTTATAAATAGATATAAATAATAATTGTTTAAAGGAGTTTAAATAGGAATAACAGAAAATTAAGAATAAAAAATGTAATATTTAACAAAATAAATGCTTGCGATTTTCTTGAAGCTGTCGGCTGTTTGGAAAAAAAACGGGACCCTATAAATTAAAGGATAATGATAATCTTGTGACTTGTTATAGTTTAGTAATATAGTATTAATATATAATATCATATATATATAATAATGATAACATTCATATATATATTAAATTTATATTATATATATCCTCAGATTATATATATATACACCAGTGCATATATATATATATATATATATTACCATTACAATGTCCAGGGTTTATTTTAGTATTTTCATAAATCACATATATATATACTAAAATTTATTGATAGTAATATATAGTATATATATTATACCCATATAATTACAGAATATAATATATATAAATACACCTATGCACTATCCTATGACATATATATCCACCTATACACCATATTTAACCTAAATTAGTAATTACATTGTATTCCTCATATAAACTTAATAACTATATATAGTATAATACTAACTATATTGATAACTATAGATAATAATATAATAGGTATATAATATATAATATATATTATAATAGTATATAATATATCAATAATTATATGGATATATATATATATACTATTATTATATATATATAAAAAATTAAATTATATATATATATATATATATTATATATATATATATATAATATATATATTAATATATATTATCTATATTATTATACATAATATATCCTACTATATAATATTGAGATACTTTTATTATTTACTCAGACGGAGCTTGAAGAGTTATGGAAAAACTATTTAAACGTAGCATTTTATTGTATATTATTTATCTATATAATCGTGAATACTATATAATTCCTGTAGGGTCCTAGTATATTACCCTGCTATGGTTAAGTTACAATAATTTCTTCGAATGGATATGCTGATCCAGTTTTGTCAGACTATAATAAAATTACCGAGCATTAGTTAGAATCAGTTGTTAACTATATATAATCTCGATAGTAAAGGTCTATTATATAGATATAGTAATAGTACTATATAGGGCCGACGACAAAAGTAATAATAGTATATATATATAGTGTATACATTATATATTCTATAATATAATTAAATATATTAATATATATATATATTTATATAATATATATATATAGGCTATATATATATAGGTCATATTATGTATACTAAGGCTATATATATATATTATATATATTAATTATACTTATAATAATATATTTATATATATATATAGTATTATATTAATATTATAATATTATATATATATATATCATATATATATAGCTTATATATATGATATATATATATATCATATATATATTAATTATAATATGTATATATATATATATATTATTATATATATAATTATCTATATATATATATATATATATATAATATAATATATATTATATATTATAATTATAGTATATAATATATAGTTGCGCTACCGGTGTGCATCAATCAGTATGAAGCGACAAGAATTGCATATGCTAGGGTACTACGGGTTCGAGCAAATCACTTTAGTATCCGATCTCTAAGGTAGAAATTACATAGATAAGTTCCCCACCTAGCATAGGGCTATGCCCGTGAGGCGTGCATATTGTTATATATTATAGTATATATAAATAACTATTTCTATTAATATATATCTTAATTAATTTAGTATATATAATAATTATATATATATTTATATATATTATATATATATATATATAATATATATATATATATATATACAATTATAACATATTTAATATATATATAATATAATATTATATATATTATATATAATTATTATATATATATTATATATATATATATTATATTATATATATACTATATGTTAATATATATATAATATATATATATATATATATATATATATATTTATAATACATATTATATTATATTATTATATTAATATAACTTAATATATAGTATATATTCTATATAATATATGTATATATATAGTATATATATTATTTAATATTATATACTATTATATATTATTAATATATATATATCTATATATATATATGTATATGTAATATATATAATATATGCATATATATATATATATTTAATATAATATATATCTATAAGTATATATATATATATATATATTTATATATATCTATATATAATGTGTATATATATATTTTATAAGATACATAATATATATTATATATATTATATTATATATATATATTTATATATATATATATATATTATATATATTATATTATATATATATATTATACTATATATAATATATATTAATTATATATATGTATATTAAAACGCTATAGAGGTCATATCTCTGGCCGTACACTTGATTATTCCATTTACCGATGTGAGTCTATATATATAATATATATAGTATATATTATATATTATATATTAAAATATATTAATATATTATTTAGAGAAATATTAATAGAGAATGACTCATTAAGCATGGGGAAATGGTTTCAACAAAGTTTCTATTGAATTTTATGAATAATTTTTTGAAAAGTAAAAAAAATAAATAAAAGAAACTTGATTTTTTATTTCCCGTTATAAACTTATCTTAAAGGCATGAAATATTCAC
>JABUQX010054379.1:0-2500 GCA_015478945.1 Trachelipus rathkii
GCCCGTGCCCCAATATTACTCTTACTTTAGCAGCTAATAACCTAGCATTTAGAGGCCATAGGGAAGAATTAGGAAGTAATAGCGGGAATTTTCTAGGTATTATTGAGTTGCTTTCTAAATATGATCCGGTGCTGCAAAATATTTTAAACGAGCCAAAAGGAAGCCAAAAATATTTAAGTCCCAAAATTCAGAATGATTTGATTCAAGTTCTCTCCCAAAAAGTTGAAATGTATATAGTAAATCAGATAAAAGGCGCACAGTTTTTCTCTATAATTATAGATACTACACAAGATATAAGTAAGATCGACCAAATTAGTCAAGTTTATAGATACGTTACTATTTGTAAAGACGTATGTGGACGACCTATCGAGCTTAAAATAAATGAAAGTTTTTTAGGTTTCAAACAACTACGCGACCAAACAGCTAGTGGAATAGAAGACGAAATAATAAAAGGTATTGAAGAAAGGGGTCTGTCTTTGTCAAAATGCCGCGGTCAAGGGTATGACGGTGCAGCAGTTATGTCCGGTATTTATAGTGGAGTAAAAACAAGAATTGAGCAACGGCAACCAACTGCTAAATACGTACACTGCGCGGCTCATAATTTAAATCTTGTCATAAATGATGCTGTGTCAAGTATACAAGAGAACAAGTTATTTTATGATATGGTCGAAAATTTATATTTGTTTTTCAGCCAAAGCTGTAAAAGATGGGAACTTTTGGAGTCGTCGTCTCTGTCCCTCAAAAAACTTTGTCCTACTAGATGGTCATCGAGATTGGACTCTTTGAAAGCTCTTCGCTACAATTATTCTCTTATAATGAGAGTTTTATCCAAATTGGTTCTGCAATCTACAAAACTCGATGAAAGAGCAAAGGCAAATGGATTGAAAAAACATGGAAAATTTTGAATTTGTTTTCCAGGTCGTTTTTCATACATTAATAATAGAATCTCTTAACTTGGTTTCGAAATTTCTCCAGAACAGTAACGCTGATCTATCAAAAGCCACTACTTTACTTCATAACGCTATTAATAGCCTTTCACATTTAAGAAATAATTTTGAAGATACTATGGTAACTGTTTCTGCTGTTGCCCAACAATGGTGTCTTGATGCCATTTTTCCAGATCATAGAGTTCGTAGAACTAAACGTCATTTTGATGAGTTAGTCCAGGATGAGCGTTTATTAGATCCATTGAGGTATTATCAAACTGCTGTATTTTACCGAACATTGGACACAATTATTGTCCAATTAAAAAGAAGATTTGAAAGTATGGACCATTTGTCTAGTCTCTTTATAACGCTGACTCCAGAATTTCTTTCAACATCAACAAATGAAGAATTGCAGAAAAAAAGCTGAAATTTTGTTATACGAATATAGAGAAGATCTAACAGAAAACTTTCCTTCTGAAATTCAAAGCTTTCGAGTGGCTCTTATGAAAGACATTAAATCAAGAACATCAATAAGAGATTTAGCAGATTTATTATTCATTGACAACTACATAATTGCGTCAAGTATACCAGATGTTTGCACCGCGTTTTTGCTGTTCTTGACTTTGCCTGTAACTGTGGCAACAGCCGAGCGAACATTTTCCAAGCTAAAATTGATAAAAAATTACTTACGTTCTACAATGTCACAGGATAGATTAAGTGGACTTAGTATTTTAAGTGTAGAATGCAACATTGCAAAACAAATTGACATCAGAGAGGTTATTAATACATTTGCATCACAAAATGCAAGACGGCAACGGCGATTTCAGAAGTAGTAAGTAAACATGTAAAATTACTTCATTTATAATAACGTAAATTATATATATATATATATATATTATATTGGTTGTTATTATTATACATACATATATAATAAGGTTATATAGCAAAGATATTGTTGTTATTATGGTAGGTATAGTATGTTATTATTATACATATAGTGTGCTACATATACATATTACTATATATTATTATTGTTGGTTATATTACAGGTATATAGTTGCTATATATATTATATTATTATTAGCATATATATATATATATACATATATACATATATATTTAAATCTGCGTATTAAATATATAAATAAATATATATATATATATATATATATATATATATATATATATATATATATATATATATATATAAATTTTCGTAGAAGACAGAAATAATTAACTGTATATTGTATAGCCAGCTTAATGTAGCTTATGATAACATAACTCTCCAGCTACTCTTTATGAAATTATTTAGTTTAAAAGAATAAATCTCATATAGTATATATATATATATATATATATATATAAATATTTACAAAAAGATAGATACATATAGCATATATTAAAGATATATATATATATATATATATATATATATATAAATATATATATATATATATATATATATATATATGTTATATATATATATATATATATATATATATATATATATATATATATATATACAGGTATATATATATATATATATATATATATATATATATATATATTATGGG
>JABUQX010054379.1:15000-17500 GCA_015478945.1 Trachelipus rathkii
AATAGAAAAAATGGCGGGTAGGTTGTGTGTGTCTGTCTGTATAGAATGAGAGAGAGAGAGAGAGAGAGAGAAGAGAGAGAGAGAGAGAGAGAGAGAGAGAGAGAGAGAGAGAGAATTTATTTCCACTACTTAATAATAATAATACTAATAATAATACTAATAATAATAATAATAATAATAATAATAATAATAATAATAATAATAATAATAATAATAATAATAATAATAATAAAAATAAAAAAAATAAAAATAATAATAATAATAATAATAATAATAATAATAATAATAATAATAATAATAATAATAATAATAAAAATCTAAGCAGCCTCGAAAAAATAAAGATATTAGGCAACTGTTTGAGTGGGAACCAAAAAAATGGCGGGAAGGAAAATGTGTGTCTGTCTGTATGTGTGACAGACAGACAGACAGACAGACAGACAGACAGACAGACAGACGACAGACAGACAGAGAGAGAGAGAGAGAGAGAGAGAGAGAGGAGAGAGAGAAAAAAAAATTTCCACTTCTTTATAATAATAATAATAATAATAATAATAATAATAATAATAATAATAATAATAATAATAATAATAATAATAATAATAATAATAATAATAATAATAAATAAATAAATGAAATAATAGTAATAAAATACAATGTAAGCAGCTTAGAAAAAAATAAAGGTTTTAGGCAACTGTTTGGAAGGAGGGATTGGCGTGAACGTTGTATGTGTGTCTGTCTGTCTTTATATATATATATATATATATATATATATATATATATATATATATATATATATATATATATATATATATATATATAGAAGATAGAGATATATATATATATATATATATATATATATATATATATATATATATATATATATATATATATATATTTGTGTTTGTGTGTGTTGAGGGAAAAAAATATTGTGAAAGTCGTTATTCATGATCTTGCAATTAACTCACTTAAAAAATTAATTAATTAAATTTAATTAATTATTCAACTAACTAATTAATTAATTAAAAAAATTAATAATTGACTAAGAAAATAATTAATTAATAAATAATTAATTAATTAATTAATAATTTATCAATTAATTACTTAATTATTTAAATAATTAAAATAAATTAAATTAAATTAATTAAATTAATTTAATTTGATTAAATTAATTAAAAATATTTAATTAATTTAATTTAATTTATTTTAATATTTAATTGTTTTAAACTTACGTTTTGTTTAGTTTGCTTATCTTCCATTGGCTTTGCTTGAGACACCTCAGAACGATACCTCTTCCAACACGTACCAATCACTTCCACACAGATACTGAAAATTTACGAAGCGATAAAAATTCACTCTCCTTATACTGAAGAAGAAGAAGAAGAAGAAGAAGAAGAAGAAGAAGAAGAAGAAGAAGAAGAAAAAGAAGAAGAAGAAGAAGGCCACGCTCAATGTGATCTTGTGTTAAGAGTAATTGGCAACTCATTTCAGAACAAAGGCAGGCATGAAGAAGGAAATAAAAAGATGCCAGATGTTTTTGAAGATATGTTTTATATATAAATAATATCTGTATCCTTTATATATATATATATATATATATATATATATATATATATATATATATATATATATATATATATATATATATATATATATATATATATATATATATATATATATAAATATAATATATATATATATCACATATAAAATTGGTAACAATTTCCCCATCTTTGGGTTTGTGCAAAAGGGACTTAAAAATAATGGCATCTATCTACCTATATCTATCTATCTATATCTATCTATCATCTCATATATATATATATATATAGCATAGCATAGAGTGAGGTTATATATGTGTATATATATCTATATATATATATCTATATATATATATATATATATATATATATATATATATATATATATATATATATATATATATATATTTTTATATATATATATAAAGAGGAGGTTGGATAAAAAAAAAATTCACAGGTACATTATATTATACAGAAAGTTATTCTAGGGGCGAAATGATAAATGTTTATTTTTTTTTTAACATGTTTTGGGGGTGAAATTAGGGTAGGTTAGGTTAAGTTACGTTAGGTTATGCTAGGTCAGGTCAGGTCAGTCAAAAAAAACTATAAATTTTCATAAATAGCATATATTATATTATTGTTCTAGGAGTGAAATTAGGTTAGGTTAGGTTACGTTACGTTAGGTCAGTCAAAAAAATTAAAAATTTTTACAGGTAGCATATTAAACAAATAGATGTTCTAGGGGCGAAATGAATTTTTTTTTTTACCTGTCCCATTTGGGTGGGGAAATTTTGGGCATTACCACGGTATAGCCCGGTGGCCAGGCTATGGTGAAAATTGCATTTACTAGCCAATTTTCCTAATCCCTATCTATAAAAAAAACCCTTCACTGAAAAAAAAAAACTGCACTGACACTGCCGCGATAATCTAACCGTTATGCCCTAATATTATCACTATAGACA
>JABUQX010054379.1:22500-31984 GCA_015478945.1 Trachelipus rathkii
TAGTTTTTTTTATACTAGACTGTCTAATGTTCTACTTTGCTTATTTTGCGCATCTTTGGTTGCAGTGAGACAGTCATCTTTTCCAGGCTCTTTCATGTATATGGAATACACTTAGTCTTCCAACGGACTGAGTCTTCTTTTAGTATAATGCTTACTCTATCACATTAGAACCCATGATATTGTATAAATGCTATCGTAGAGAGCCGACAGTGAAAATTCACATCTTCAATTAATACTGAAGAGAAGAAGAAGAAGCAAGAAGAAAGAAGAAGAAGAAGAAGAAGAAAAAGAAAGAAGAAGAAGAAGGCGCAACGCTCTAATGTGGATATTGTGTTACAGAATGTTACATTGGCAAGTCCATCTTCTCAGAACATATGGATATTGTGCGAGAGAAAGGAAATAAAAAGATCCAAAGATGTTTTTGAAGATATTGTGTCTTCAAATAGTGTGTCAATTTTTGGCCCTTTAGGGGTTCAAGAATATGCTTTTTGAGATGTCTTTATTCAATTGTATTGAGCCAAATTAATCTTTATTCGCCTTTAGTAATCTTAGAGGACAGATATTATAAGGTATTTTGGACCACGTAAATAATTATTTGACTACTATAGTATGCCTAATATATACTCACCCTAGTCACTAAATATTTACGTTTATTCTCACCTAAATAATTATGAACGCTTGATATAATGGATCTATATACCTTAGTCTAATATATGAACATATAACACTACTCTACTAATACCATACATAATATATATACTATCAAAAGACACAACATACCAAGACTACATAAACCCATTTAATCAATTATATATACTCTATAAATTCATATATTAGAAACTCATAGATCACACTTCATATATTATATACATATAATACCAGAAAAATTCTGTAACATAGGTACACAGGTAAAAACATCTAGCATATCAATTATTGATCTAGTACCATGGTTACTAATTTTGTATCCGGTAATTTTATGTCTCTTCTTTAGGGATTAGCCTTTTTTATTGAAATGTTTAACTACTTTAGTTTTCACATTAGATGATTAAATAGCTAATTAGAACTTGTAGATCTTGTACTCACATCTTGGCTATGGTGTATTAAATGTGGTGAATAACAACGATTGGCATCTATATATCTATCTATGCGCTTATCTTTATACTTGGATTTGTGTATTCTGATATCCTATAATAATACGAGAAGAAGTATCTAGTAGATGTTATAATATATTATAGTGTTTCTATGATTAATTAGATGTAGTAGCTACAATAGGGTGTATGTTCAATTGACGGTGTCAAAGTGATGCCATAATTAGAGTGCAACGAGTTGCAATTGAGGTGTAATATAGATAGTTGCCAAGTTGAGTGCAAATGTAAGTGATCAAATGATGAGTGCTACTATACTATATTAAAATATATAGTGAAACTGATGCATACTTATTTTCTATGAGAGTTTTATCTAGCTACATGATGACCGTTAGATATATATATTAGTACTAATTGGTGTTGTCTTAACAACGTAGTGTATTATATATGAAGTTGAGGATCGATATGTGTAGGTTTATTTAAAACTTTACACTTCTATGAGTGGCATGCTTCTTAAATATGAGGTTGAAGTATTTTATAGGGAAAATTGTAGATGTGATAGAATATATATCTGAAGAGTTACACAAATTTGACAAAAAAAAAGATGACGAAAGGAAACTTTTCTCCAGAAGCGCGATGTCGATTCACCGCAGGTGTAAACACTACGAGAGATACGACGAAAAGCATATTATTCTAGGGGCGAATGATAATTGACCTGCTTTTATTTGCCCCGGGTTGGTCGTCGTCAGGCCTGAATAATCCCCTCCCGTTTAAACATGTCTGGGTGCGGCCGCAGAGGCGAATTATTTCCGTGGTAAAACTGCGCCGGTGCGTCCGACGTAGGCAATTACCGTTAGCGGTAAAAAATCTACTCGAAAAATAATGATATAATGTTATAACGTGTTTTAAAAGAATTTTCTGTGTATCGAATAATGGATACTCTGAGTCGATGTCATGTTCATTAGCGCTCACATATGACGAAATTTTATTAAAATAAATAATACCTTAAGAATTACTAATTAACTTAGAGTAAAATCAGTATAATCCAATAGAGATAGAATATTATGACAAATATATAATCTATAGTATGTGATTATGTATGCTGTTTTAACTGCTTAAGGCATGTGATTAAATTCTTGCTAGTACTGTCTGGTTTATTGGCTTATTCATATTACTCTAAGTGCATTTTAAAAGAGTAATAGTAAGAGATCATAGGGTTATGTTACTTTACTAACCACCTAGGGGATTGTATGCTTTTGTTTTACTGCGTTTAAATACTGCTTTAACTCATTTTTTACTGCTTTAACTCATGTTTTATTCTGGCTTTAACTCATCAATAGTTGTAGTATCGCTTTAAATCAATATATTTATTAACCATTACGATCCTTAAAGAGTAAATCAGTAAACTATAGGGATTAGTATGCTTTTGTTTTTACTGCTTACGGTTTAACTCACCTGCTTTACTGCTTTCACTACCTCTGCTTTCTGCTAGACTCCTCCTGCTGTACCTGTTTAAATTTGCCTTTACTGCTTTAATCTCCCTGTTTGAAACTTGTTTAAATCTCTGCTTTATGTTTAATCTCTGCTTACTGTTAACTCACGCTTTATGTTTTAACTCCTATATTTATTAAATGTTTATTTATTTTTTAATTTTGTTTTATTTACTTTTATTTATATATTATCTATTTTATTTTTGATATATTTAATACTTTTATATTATTAATTTGTATGTTGTTATATTACCATTTTGTTTTGGTGATTATGGTAACATGTTTTCTTTAAATATATATATTTAGCTATTTATATACGTTTATATATATTATCTAGGGGCGGGTTTTAGGTCAGTATAAAATGAACTTATTTTTTTTTTCATTTTAAAGCCATTTTTAACCTTTTACTTATGTGAACCTGAGTGAGGATGATATGTTTTAGCATACAATTTTTCAGCAATAAATGTTTACAAGTTGGATCTAATAACATACCTTATTAAAAAACATATATCGAAATAACTACATAAGACGACCTAAATTGGAATATTAGGTTGAACAGGGTAAGACAAGGTTTTTACAACGCTTACATTATTATATTTTGTTAAAATAGGTATTGGTACGATGATTTTTCAAATATCATGTTTGGAAGATCAATAGAATCAATTATGTGACGCTAACATCGTTTTTTGCTCTATATAACGGGAATCCATGTCCTGTTGGGGTGATGTGAGGCGAGGCCGATGTACTTATAGTGAAGTATGAAGGGCAGGTATATTTCATAAATTTCAGGCAGTTTTTTCGTTTAATGTAAGTCAACATAGTCAAAAGCGAGGTTCATTTTTAACCACCGATTTTATTTCCTCTTCACGTTTTTATTTCTTCTTCAATCATATTTAAAAATTCAAAAGTATAAGTTTTTTGCGCTTCATATCTCGCATGTATATTCCAAATGAGTTGGGAAAGACCTCAAGAAGATAACTCCACTACAGTGATGGACCGATTGGTAGACTCGATGCTCGACATGTCAAGGTCTTTCTCAAAATAGTTTTCAAATGATAGGTTTCATACAAAAATGGTTTTCTCGTATGTATACATTTAAATCTACCTATTCTTTGCCGTTATTCTTCAAGATTGTAAAGCTGTCTGCTTATCATTACATGTATCAATATTTTGGTATTAAAGGTCTAGATAAAGGGCTGCGTACAGAGAGAATAGGTCTCGGTTGTAGTCATTATCATTGCTCATCAGTTACGTTGAGGTAGTCATTCAAATGTACTGATGCTTAGTACAGAAAGTGTGATGAATTTATATGGGTGAACTTTGTTGATTATTTCTCAGTGATAGGATATTCAGATCACATGTTCCAAAAATCTACTATATAAAAGCTGTTGTTTCTGATGGTAAATTATTTATGTTACATGACTTGTATCAGATAGATGAACGGGAATATTACGATAATTTATATATATATTACTGAGTGGAATTAAATAATCTTGGTTTCACTCGTACTTAATATTCTAGGTATATGTTAATTATATTGCTATTGGTACTGTATAATTTATTATCATAAATATATAAGGGTTAGAGTGTAATGAAGCAGTTCTATAAATTGTGATGGGTTAAATAATTTATTTATATATATGCTAAAATTAAGTAGTCATAATATATCATAACATCTAGGGTTTTTTAGAAAAAGAAGCGTTTTCGACGAACTCCATGACTCGATCCTGCAAAAAACGTCATCAACGATTAGATGATAAAAAGTGGGAAATTAGAATACATTGTTTAATATCTATGTTTTATACAAGTTTTACTGCACGGGAAACAAATTTAAGGATTTAAATGTGGTTTAAGATAAAAAACAAAAATCGTATCAAAGTCCCTAGGTTGACTACACAAGTAGCTACAGCGAAAATGGGAATTACACTTTAGATTTGGGTAATGACATGGTCAGAATTCTTTTTATCAATTGAAGATGTAAGAAGATGAAAATATAAGGAAAATTATTATTGTTTAATTGGTAATTATGATTTAAGAGCCTATGTAAAGAGACTTTTACTTGTGTCGCGTTAAAATAAATAGATTTATATTAAATTTTGCTTTTTTTTCTTATCATAAAAAGAATACTTCCAATGGTATAAGTATTAACTTGCACGTATGGAGAGATGTTTGAGGTCTAGTCTCTGGTCTACGGGATACTATAACGTAATGTGGGGTAAGCTAATTCGCCTCGGGGTGGGTCTCCGGTAAACCTCCTCCGCTCTTTTTGTAGTTTTGAGAGTGTTGTCGCGAGAGGGTTCCTAAAACCGCCCCCCCCTAAGATGAGGGTTATTGGACAGGAGGTCACACCCTGTGTTCCCCGGTAGCGGCATACTGTTGTTCTGAGCACCAATTGCCGTTGTCAGAGACGCTTGTTAAACAATATATTATATAAGACATAAATAGTATTCATATATAGGCTTATATATAATCTTTTATAATATAATGTCCCCTGCTCCTAAAAAAAATAGCAAGTGTTATTTTAATAATTATTTGATTTATTATATTTAAGTACTTTTTGTTTTATGTGAGAGTAATGTTTACAAGGATTTCAAAAATGTAATTTTTTTTTCGCTGTAGCTATATGCAGTTTTTGAGATATGGATTTTTTTTTCTTTTTTTTTTTTTTTATTTTTTTATAAAGTTTAAGTGCAATAAAAATTTTTGCTAGGATTCAACATATAGATACGTCCTTGATCTCTGGTAGTATTGTATGTTTTTGATATTTACTGGATTTGGATAATATCTATCGTAGTTGTATTGTGAAACAAATGGACTATTTTGATCTATTATAGTTATATTATAGCTTAATTATGGGTATAATATTTTTTTAATATACTATTTTCTTCCATCCAGGCTCAACTATATTGGAATCGTGTAAATTCTGAGTGATATATTTGGATGTTATACATTTTTGTACCATTGTCAGTCAATAACTGAAGAGGTACCCTAGGCAAAAAGGGTAATATTCTATACTTAAGCATCGAAGCCACTGTGTGATGGTGTGACTGGCTGAGGAGAGGGAGAGAGAGAGGAGAGAGAGAGAAAGGTAGAGAGAGAGAGAGGAAGAGAGAGAGGAGAGAGAGAGAGAGAGAGAGAGAGAGATAGAGAGAGAGATGAGAGAGAGGAGAGAAGAGAGAGAGAGAGAGAGAGAGAGAAAGAGAGGGAGAGGAGAGAGAGAGAGATAGAGAGAAGAGAGAGATGAGAGAGAGAGAGAGAAAAGACAGAGAAATGAGAGAAAGAGAGAAAGAGAGAGAGATGAGAGAAAGAGAGAGGAAGAGAGAGATGAGTGAGAGGAGAGAGAGAGAAGAGCGGGATGAGAGAGAGAGAGAGAGAGAGAGGCGAGATGAGAGAGAGCTAGTAGGATTGGGGTGCAGAGAGAGAGAGTAGATGGGGTAGTCAAGAAGATTTAAGAAATATTTCTAGTTTATTATGATACTTTCTATTAGGAAATAAATCTTAGGAATGAAATGGGCAAATAAATTATTTATTGAAAATAAGCAATTTATCAGGATTTATTCCTAAGATTTCCGCTTTAAAATAATTAAACAAGTTATAATAATAAAAATAATAAATGGTTTATATTAGAGGTGGAACAAAATCGAAAAACAAAATTAAAAGTCTGGCAACTGGTGTCTGAAATAGCTGAACGGAACCAATAGAAAATAGTGGGGAAAATTGTTATGTATGTGTGTCGGAGCCTCCTCTCTCTCTCTCTCTCATCTCTCCTCTCTCTCTCGTTCGGTCTTTTCTTGCTAGTAAGAGATTCCTCTTCCGTCTCTCATCCAGTTTTTCTCTTTCACCAAGTATGGGAACGGCTATGTACAAAACTCGTCGAATCGTTCATTCATCGTCTCTGACTGTCCATATGTTGGTGTTTCATTCTCCAATTCTCTCCTACTGATCCTCGTTTTTTTTCCATTCGATCAACAAATACTCTTCTCCCCTTATGCACTTTATATTCCTTGCGCGCCAAAATGATCATAGTTGATAACTATATATCTTGAAAAGATCCATATTTAGTTTTGTTTTTTTGTCGGAGTGATTACTCAAAGACTTTAAATTTATTTATGTCTATCTAGCACTATAAATCCAGGAATTGAAAGTGAATAGTATAATATAGATGTCTGATAACAGACTTAGTAAAGAAATACAAAACAAGGATATCATCCAAACTCTTCCAATCAACATTTTGTTTTCTTGTAAGAGGTTTTTTTTTTTTTTTTTATATTTATCACATGTTTTTTTTTAGCGTTTTTTCTTTCTTTTTTTTCTCTGTTTTTTTATTTTCTTCTCCTTTTTTATATATTTTTTTCTTATTTTTCTTCTTTTTTTTTTTCTTCTTTTCTTTCTTTTTTTTCCTTCTTCTGAATAATCTTTTCTTTCCTCTTTCTCCTTTTCTCTTTGTAGTTTTTTTTTTTTTTTCCCTCTATCTCATTCATACAGTCAAGCTCGAATCCTCTGTCTCTCATCCTTCGGTCTCAGTCTTCAAGTCGTCCCTATCTTGTTTTTTTTGATATTTGGTTTACTTGATAAAAATGAGATGTCGATTTATATCTTTATTTGGCCCAAGCCGCTCGTGCTTTGCTTTATTATTTGTTGATTCGAATCTCTAGAGGACTGTTAAATTCTTCTCCTCAATAAACTATGTTCTCATGTATAAGATGTAGATGTGCTACCCTTCATTTTTTTGTAAATCATTTATAGATTTTATCTGATCTGTTTCTATGTTCTCTCTGTTTAAATCTCTATCTCGATTAAACCTCTCTTGTTGTGGTCTCTCTGATCTCTCGTCATTCTGTCCGGGTAAAATTAACATCTGTCAACGTACTGAAAATTGCGCTCAGTCTGTTCTTTTCGAGTTCAATCCATTCTGGTCATCTCACTTCAATGATCCCCACCAGTCACGCCACAATAGTCACACTCATATCATATTAATATATATTTATACTATATATATATCTTAGATATATGCTATATAGTTTAATAGAGTAGTTATATACGCTTTTTATAACTAAATATAATGATTATAAGATTGACTTATGATATGATATAAGCTAGATGGATAATTTTATTTATAATAATCCTTGCGTATTGATAAAGCCATGAAAACGGTCGTCAATTTCCATTCTTGGAAATAGTTTATTCCGAGGTAACTCCGATGGTTGTTTATAGTATAAAAAAACATAATGTGTAAAGACTGTCAGAAAGCATCCATTTACGAATCACTAACTTTTAAGCTTAGAGAACGTTCCTTCGTTCTTAATTATACTAAACACTATCGTTTAACCTTTTCGTTTTTTTACAGAACTAACGCACTAACCTTAAATATAAACAGCTTAACCATAAACCGAAACCTAATGTATAGGAGATCTATGCCCGTAAACCGTAGACCTTTACTTATATGGATCCGACTATGCCGTAACGCTGACGTTAATTCCTATATGTGATCTTCCGATACGCCGACGACAGACGTGCGCATAAGAGTCAGTTCTGATCCCTCGTGGAGAGTGCTAGAAGGCCTTGCAAACACGATATGACCATATTGAATCGCTGAAACCACTTATCATAAACTTGCTCTCCGTAGATCAACGCACCTATGCGCTACAAGTACCGGAGACAAATTCTTATAGGGTGATACTGTGTTTTTTTTTTTTTATAATATATATAATTTTTGTTTTTTTATTTTCTTATTTTTTTTTTTTTTCTTTAAACGGAACTGTTCCCCCTGCATACCACGGACAAAAAAACCACACCGGCGGCCACCGGTACAAAATTTCACACAGTCTTTATATATACAGGTTCGGAAATTAAGGTTAGTCAGTTAATAAAATTTCGAATTCTCGCAGCACTAAAACATTTCACACATTATTATAGTGATATTCGGGAGGTTACCATGTGAATATTTTTTTTTTTCCGATCCAAACTCCTATTTCGTGTGGCGTTATAGTAATTTACATATATATTATATATATTATATATATATATATATTATATAATATATTATGTAATTTAATATTAATTGTTAATTAATTACTATATAATATATATACTATAAATATATATATGTTGTGTTGTGTGTGTGTTGTGCCCTGATTGTAAAGGTGCGGTCTGTCCTGGGTGATTGTGTGTGTGTGTGTGTGTGTGCTGTGTGTGTGGTGTGTGCGTAAGTTTAACAGAGAGTAGAGAGAGAGAGAGAGGAGAGAGAGAAGAGAGAGAGAGAATTTTAGTTTAAATAAAAATACTTAAAATATAATAAAAATCCCATAAATTAATAATACAGTAAATCGAATAATAACTAATCATAATAATAATAATAATAATAATATAATAGAATAATAATAATCGTGACTCAATAATAATAAATAATAATAAAATTAAATAAAAATTGGTCTTCGCACGCAGCCCTCGAAAGAAGTAAAGTATTATTAGCCCCCAACTGTTTAGATAAGGAGCAAAATAGAAAAAATGCGGCGAGGTTGTGTTAGGTGTTGGTCTGGTTTACGAATGAGAGAGAGATGAGAGAGAGAGAGAAGAGAGAGAAGAGAGAGAGAGAGAGAGAGAAGAGGAGAGAGAGAGAGAGAGAATTTATTTTCCACATTAATTAATATACTAATAATAATACTAATATAAATAAATATAATAATAATATATAATAATATAATCAATAATATAATCAATAATATAATATAAATAATCAATAATAATAATCAAAACAATAAATATTATATAATTTTTTTGAGTTATATCATTATGATTGAAATTATTCAAATATAATAATTAATTATTTAAATTAAGAGGTCGAAAATAATAACGATATTAGTTCTTGTCAATGTAAATTACTGCGAAAGCTGTTTTGAGTGGGAATGT
>JABUQX010054380.1:0-12500 GCA_015478945.1 Trachelipus rathkii
GTCGAG
Source organism: Trachelipus rathkii (assembly GCA_015478945.1). Taxonomy (NCBI): domain Eukaryota; kingdom Metazoa; phylum Arthropoda; class Malacostraca; order Isopoda; family Trachelipodidae; genus Trachelipus; species Trachelipus rathkii. The sequence goes on from JABUQX010054380.1 coordinate 7, forward strand.
GTCCGAAGGGCGCCCCAATAACTACCTCCGAATGCAACAAAGTCTACGATGAAAAGAAAAATGATGTTTCTTCCTCCAAAAACAACTATGACGACATAACAACCGGGGAAAGAAAAGGAAAGTACGGTAACGTCCTGCGAGAAGAACAGATAACCAAAAGAGGGGAATTTTCTTCGAACGTACCTGTGAACATTGATGCACAACTTGACAATATCGAAAATCGAGGTATTTCAAAACAAATCCCTTTTTCGGATGTGTGTTCGACCGATTTATATTTAAGCGAAAACGAAAATGAAAGCGATTCCAAATCGTCTGCAGAAAATTCCTTCGAGAAGGGGAATAATGGCGAAACCGCCACTAGCAGCAGCAACACTACTCGTGCTACAGTTGAAATAGAAAGTGAAAGTAATCCCACGACCGGAGATTTCGAAAACGTTCCATACGACATATGCCTTCAAAGAACTTTGAAAAGTTTGGTTCAATTAAAAATGTTGGTCAACCAGGGAAGCGAAAATGAAAATAAGGATTGCCCGAGTGATTTACCCATTGAAGAAAAAGAGAAGACGAGGCAGGAACCGGAACGGGAAGAAGTTGCCGTCAAACCCCAATTACTAGAGCGGGAGCGGGAAAAAATCGACGAAACCCAAATACGGCAGAAGGAACCGGAGCAGGAAAAAACTAAAGTGCAGCAGGAGCAACAACAAGAACCGGAACAGGCACCCAAAAAAGCTGATGAAACAGAGCACGTCCATCGGCAGGAGTCGGAAAAAGCTGCTGTATCACAAATGCGGGAGCGGCAGGAGAAGGACTATGAATATGAAAGAGGGCAGATAAATAAAATCGCGCGATCTCTTGAAGAAACTATTTCAACATCCACCCTTTATTCTATTCTTGAGACCTCCAAGATAGTCTCGAACAACCAGGAAGCTAATTTTTCAACCGACTACGGTCGTCCTAAAATAGGATTAGGAAACGGAAAGAAAAATATTCGTTTTCAAAAAGAACCGCATGAGCTAGAACACGAGGATGATGCAAGCGTTAACGAGACTAGCACCAATAGCAATAACCGAAGCGCAAGTAGTTCCTCTAGCGAAAGTAAATCCGGAGGCAGTAGCGGAAGCAGCAGCAATGGGAGTAGTAGCAGCAGCAGCAGCAGCAGCAGCAGCAGGTGTAGCGAAAGCGAATCCGAAGATGAAAGTAATCTAATCGTCGATTCCGCAGTAAAGCTTATCGTGAATGAAAGTAAATCAGAAAGCGAAAGCGATGGGGGTTCTAGCAAAAGTGATTCCGAAGAAGAAGAAGGGGAAAATGTCGAGATTAAAATCTCTTCCTTTATAAAGCCAATCGGGAATGAAATCCATTGAGGTGAATGATAAATACCTGAAAAAGAAAAATTATTTGGAAGATATAATTTGTAATTTTTTTAATGTATGCTGACAACTGTCAGAATATTTAATATAAAGTGTTTTTATGACTCTATTTACAAATAATCTGTGATGTTTTTACCTTTTATCTATGTTCTATCTACTAATAATTTTTTTAAATAAAATGTTTTAAAGCTATCGGATCATTATTATTTTCCTTTTTTTACACTATATGAATCAAAACTAATTCGATTCTTATTCGAATGATGATCGGTTTGTGACTTCGTTTAGTTTTTCACCACATAAATTAGGAGATTCCGGCTCTCGGAAACCGATGAATGGTTACTAAAGAAAATTGAAATTAAGGAAAAAATATCTTAGTGTTCATTTTAAAAAAGAAAATGTAATGATCAAATTTTTGTTGGATAAATATAAAGAAACACCATAAACATTACATTTACTAAAAAAAATTCATATATATATAAGTATAATACATATTCTTTTTATTTGCTTAATTAAATTTTAGCAATGTCAATTCCTCTACTTCAATGATTATGTCTATCGATATCGACTTTCGTTTCTTTTTCTTCTCCGAATTGTTCTCAATTATTCCCGAGCCACTTCCTTTTCGTTTCCACCGCCAATATCGTAATCATAGCACGTGTTAAATCCTTTTTTATTCTTTGATTGGAAATCGTGAAGTTTTAGACTGCGCAAGGTTATTAAGTTTAAATTAATTAATCTTAAATCGGGTTGGTCCATTTGAAATTTTTTTCGCGAGTCGTAGTTTCCAAATAAAATGCTGCTTATTTTAACCGTCCAGCCTTTATATTGTTCATAATTTTCGTTAAATTCTCCAGTGACGTAGTCGATTATTCCAATTTTTAATTTTTCGGCTTCTACGCCGTGTTCTATAACTTGGGCAATTACCTTGCACGATATGGCATTTGTGATGTTTTGCATGATTACGATGTGGGTATTATCAGGTAAGTCCGGATGCGTCTCGTCTTTAGTGATGTAAATGCGCGGTTCCATTTCAGCATAGTGCTCCGCTCCTTCTTCGAAAATTCGCTTCGAAAACAAGATGCCTTTAATGATATATATGAAAATCTTTTCCAAAGTTTCGAAATCTAGGTCAAAAATGAGGAGGGCGCAAAATCTTGGTGGGTACTTTTCTAAAAGTCTAGGATCGAATTTTCTTCTCTGGTGTATCCACTGAAAACTGTTGGAAGCCATTTTTTTCGTTAAAGAGCTAAATCGGCGAGTGCAATTAATTTTTATACCTCTTCACTCTTTATATACGAAATATTTACGCTTAATTAAATAAATAAATATAATTTTTTAATTTTAAATTCAAAATAAAAGATAACTCGATAGTTAGTAAATATTTAAAAATAAATAGAAAAAAAAATATATATATATATATACATATTTCTTTAAAAAAAACGATATAATAAAAAAAAGGAGATAGATAGCTAGATACGCGTATAACATCCACGAAAATAAAATGAAAAATGTTTATCCGTTCTTTATTCGCTGCTCAAATACTGAATGTGAGTCGCCCCTCTGGGAGACTAAAACTTTGAGCGCAGACCAATGGGAATTTGATGAAATGAGTCGTTCGATTAAAATTAATTTTGAGGACGAAAGCATTCGTGACGAAAGAGAGACTCCCGAATTAACGGCCGTGCCGTATATCGACGAAAATAAGTACGAGGAAATTTTATTCGGCATTCCGCTTTCCGTCGAATTTTTAACCTTGATTTTCTTCGCGAGAGACGTTAAAATTGGTATTCGAAATAAAGAAAAGAAAAAATTGTTCGTATTAGAAAAGTTGGGTTTAGAATTAACGAGCCCCGTCTATTACGGGAATTACGCTTGCCATAGTGGACGTATAGAATTGCGAGCGAATAAAGGAATTTATACGCGCTTGTCGACTACAATTCCTGCTGTGAATTTAAATAAAGACTTAATGTTCTGGTCTTTCGCCAACATAATCAGGTCAGAGGAGAACGAACCTAAGAAAATTCCTATCCTTTACGGTTGCCCGAAATGTAATATACTCAGTTTTTCGTCATCGGTTAAACAAACGATTATACCGGAATACAGCTTTTCGTCCAATACCGAGTTAAAATATTTCCCATCTTCGGACTCGGCTGTCGGAGGAGGGAGGAATTTCATTTTTCACGACGGGAGAATTAAGTTAAAATTCGACTCATTGAAACGAATAACCGCCAACGTTACGGCTCAAAAATATCTGACTGGCGATCTTCGCTTATCGTATTACCGCGGCCACGATGAGGGTGAAAAAACCTCTTCGCTTCCGAGACTTAAAAGCATTTTATTCGCCGAAGAGGAAAAAAGCGGCTGCCGCTGTCAAAATGCTCCGTACAATAAAGCGTTAACTCCTAAAAGCGATAGCGGAAAACGCGCGAAAACGAGGCGAGAGATCGCGAACGCGTTTCTCGACGAGGTTGAAATATTGCTAACCGACGAAATCGGGGACGCTCAATCGGTTCTTAAGGACATCAATATGTACGAAAAAATTCGCCAAATTCTCGAATTAGCTATTACGTTTGGCCACGAAAAAGCGTTGTGGTCGATCCTAAATTTCTTTTTTCGCGAAAATTTATGGCACAGTAAAAAAGCCGCTCGTTGCATCAGTTATATCGTCGAAAAGGCTTCGGAAAATTCCTCCCCGTACTTACCGACGACTACAGACGCGGAGGCGGCGGAAACGAAAAGTTTTCCTTCCCGTTATTCCGGATTATTCTTTTTTTCCAAAGCGTTCGTTTCGGCTTACGAAAATAAAGGGATTTGCAAAAATTTCGGCGATTCTCCGAAACTCTGGTTCTACGCCGAACCGAACAGAACTCCGATTCAGTTTCAATCTAAAATAGTTCAAAATTTGCTTAGTCCGACCGACTCGGACATTAACGGACCTAAAAACCCGAAAGCAACTTCGTCCTTTTGGTTTAATAAAAATAGAATCAGAGACAAAATCATGTCCGGGGCGACACCTACTACCGCGAACTCTTCGCCGCGGCTCTCCTCCCCGAAAATTTTGAAAATCAGGTTCTCGGATTTTAACGAGCTAGATTTTTACGTTATTAACGATAGGGATTTGCCGTTATCTCATCGGCGGAATTATTCGCCATCGGGGATTAAATCTAATTCTCTCTCAACGTCGTCGAATGTTAACCCAGAATGGCAACCTTTACCCGGTAAAAGAATGGAAATGGGACCTTATCCGCCTCCCGAAGATGTAGCCTGTGTGGCCGCTCTTAAAAGAACTAAATTTTACAACCCACGATTGATAGACTGCGAATGCGATTACTACGACGGCGACGACAAATCGACGAAAACGGCGTCTATAAAAAATATTCAGAACCAAAAAGACGACCTCGAAAAAATGTTCGAAAAATTAGAGCTGATTAAATATTTTTCGAATGGCGATCGACAGAACGAGAAATGGAACGATTTCGCGTTTCTCTCAGAGAGTACACTGCGAAATTCGAATATCAGTAGCAAACTATTTCCCTTCGTAACGAAAACTGTTAGCAAATTCTGCTCCGAAAAATCGTCGTACGAGAAATTTTTCCTCGTTTATTTAAATTTCCTTAACGTCGGGGATAGAACCGTGGAAATGTTTTTACTCGACGCAGATTTGAAGGCGTTACGCAATAATGAGCTTCTCGTGGTTTCGTCGGCGGATAATGTGTACGAACTCGTCAATTTTAACAAGAAAGAAAAATTCATTAACGCGCTTTTGATGAACGAGATTTTAAAGAGCGTTTTTCCCGAAATCATATTCGATATCATCGCTAGTTTTTATCCGACATTCGGGGAAAAAGGGTTTTTAAACTCTCTGCGCGAAGTAATACGAATATTGTGCGACGGATGCGCAGAGGCTTTCCAAAACGCCGTTCATCCAAACCGACTCTACTCCTATTTGTTTCCGACAAAAAGATCGTCCCTAAAAGACGAAGAAAACGGAAAGGAGTGGGATGACGACTACTTTTCTATGGGGTATTTGAAACGAGAATTAGATTCAATTATTCCGTTAAAAAATCTTAAAAATGAGTTTAGGAAACTTTCGACCCTGAATGCAACAATACCGGAAAAATTTAATTTGGGAACCGCGACTACTAATACTAATAATAATAATTTCGTTAATGTTAAAGTCATTTCGAGCAATATAGAAATACCCGGAAAAATCAACTACGCGCGTCTTGGTTTATTGTTGCAGTCGCTCAACGAATCGCTGGTTAAAGAATTAGATAATAGCGTATTGTTGGAAAAAGGGCGAGATACCATCCACGATTTCGTGCAAATAGAAAAATTAATCGACGAACTGATCAAAAAATCGTACTCCGAAAACGTTATGGATTTCGACGACGTAACTCGAGCGGATATGAAGCGCGACATTTCTTATTTGAAACATTGGAAAAAAATCATATCGAATTTGGAAAATAATAGAAAAATTTACGCTACTTTTTCAAAACTATCTCTGCACGTCGTTTACGAAAATACTTCGGCGAAGAGTTTCTTAATGGTTCCCAATGTTTGGAAAGATATAACCTTTCTCGGACTTAAAGAGTTAATGTCGTTCATTCTCGAAATCGTAGCGAAACATATTTTTTACGATCATTTTACGCTAGAGAACGAAATTTTAAACCAAAAAACGACAGAAATTTATAGTTTATTAAAACTCAATTACTGCGATAACGTCATTCAAAACATGATTTCCAATGGAATTACCGCGGCGGATATTCGACAGAACGTCGATGCATCTCCGAGTTCGTTTTTGAAAATCGTGTGTGAAAACTCAAAAAAAAATAAAAACGAAGACGATTTAGCTGATATCTACGACCACGGGAGAATTGAGCGACGGTTAAATAAGGAAGAAGAAGAACATAAACAACAAGAGAGCGCATCGTTGATCTTCACGGAAAGGAATAAATTAAAAATCGATTTTCCGGAATCGGCCAGTATCGTGGAATCGTCAACCGATCTTCCATTTTTTATCAATAGTGTTGAACAGTGAGCGTTCCGAATTTTTTGTTTCCGTTCCGCGAACAAATTTGATTATATATTTGATATACGGTTCGACTGAAAATAAGTAAGAAAGGAGATTTAAAAATCGAAAACTACTTTTCAATCGCTCGTAGGTAGCATCGAGATTATCATTAATTAATACTAAATCGAAATATCCATCTTTTTCCCTGAATTTCCAGCTCTTTTCGCGCGACTAAAAGTCTTTTTCGCAGCGTTTCTTCAGTCTCGGTTCCACGAGCTCGTAATCTAACCTCTAAGTCGTCTATCGAAGGGGGTTTTATGAATATCAAACGAGGATTCAAATCCGAGTTCTTGATCACCCGAACGCCTTGGGCGTCGATATCCAAAATGCACTCTTTATCAGCCTTCAAAACCGCTTCTACGGCTCTTTTACTGGTACCGTATATATTGCCACCGAAAACGACGTGTTCGATAAAATCTCCGCGCTCAATAGCCTCTGTCATTTCTTCTTCGGAGACGAAATAATAATGAACCCCGTCTCGTTCTCCTTTTCGTGGCTCACGAGTGGTGTGGGATACGGAAAATCCGAAACATTTCTCGTATTCGGAAATTAATTTTTTGATAAGAGTGCTCTTCCCAACGCCCGACGGTCCGCAAAAAACCATCGGTCTTCTGAACATCTCGCGATCGCAGGGTTAATTCTCGGGCTCACAATTTTCTTTGGAAATGTAAAATATAAATATTCAGCGGGGCTGCTGATCCGTACATCTGACAAACCTAACAAGTGAACTAAATACGAGGTCTCGGAAGTGTTTTTCCCTATAAACTTCATTATTCTTCTTTCTGTATTAGATATTATTTATACTAAATATTAAATATATTATTAATTATGTATATTATTATTATTATTATTATTCATTATTATTATATTATTGTTTGTTGTTTTTCTTTTAATCTCTTGGGATGCGTCCATGCTTTTGCGAAGAATAACATCTTTGTTTTCGTGCAGTAGTCGCAAAGAAAGACAAGAATATTGATATATCTAAGAAGAGCATACTAATTTATAATTTTACAACTACTCCGGAAGTTAACAAAAAGAATAGAAGAGAAACAAGATTGAATCGACCGAGAACTAGATCGGTATGAGAAGAGACATAATGAAATAAGATAAAAGAGAGAAAGATCAGACAGAGAGAGCACGACCCGAGATGTTCTTCCCTCTTTCATCTTTTTTTTTTTTCTTCATCACTAATTGTTTCTTAAATTTAACAAAAGTGTAGAAGTTACAAGGCGATAGCGATTAACAGCAGCTCGAAATCGAGCAAACAACATACAAACGAACTCGAACGGAAAGATAGCAACACAACAACAGCAGCAACAACATACGAACAGACAACAAACAACAAACAACAACAAAACAACAACAACAGACAACAACGTAATTCATCGCCATTGACAACAAGATATAACACAATCATGAAAAGCTACCAGCCTTCACCCGAAAAAAAAAAGCCCGTATGCAGTCGTAATGCTTATTCGAAATAAATGGGCGAAAGAGACAATTCTAACTCTTTTTATGCTAGTCATATTTTTCCATTATCTTCTTCTTCTTCTTATTCATATTAGTATTTATATTATGTGATATTAAGATAAGGATTACTATATGGAATGAAATTATTCTGATTAGGATTACTATATGGAATGTAATATTATATCTGAAAATGTGTCTAATGTTATTATTTGTTATTTTTTAATCTCTCTTGGAAAGCGTCCATGCTTTTCAAGAATACTCTTTTTTCTGAGAGAATGATTGAGAAGAGAGAGAAGAAGAGCCGATGAGCGAGAGAGGGAGAGACGAGAGAGATGAAGAGCAGAAGGAAGAAGAGAGGAGACAGAGCCAGAGAGGAGAGGAGCGAGAGAATGTTCTTCTTGCTTCTTCGAATCATTTCCATTTCTGCTTCTTCATCATGACAAAACCCCATCAGAAACAGTGAGAGCTTACAAGGCAGTGATAACAAGACAACAACAAACAACAACAACGACAACAAACAACAGTCAACAACAACAACAAAAACAAACTACTAACAACAGACAAAAAACAAAATGACAAAAACATAAACAGATCATGAAAGCTACCATCACCCGAACGAAACTCATGAATCGCGAATGAACTTTTTTGGCGAGTCATATTTTGTTCTCGAATGATTCTTCTCTTCTCGTGCTTCACATGATATAACTGTATCCGCATTATTATTATTAATTTTCAGTTATCATTATTATTATTATATCATTATTTACATACATGATTTCATTTTTAATTATTCACATTTACCTAATTCATTTTAATTCATCTAATTTTAGAACGGTATTATTATTCTTTATTTGTTTTTTTTAACTCTGTCTTTGGGACTGTCTGTTCCATCCTATTATCAAGTCAATTTAGAACTCGTTTTCTGATCGAGGAGATTAGACGAGTTACTAGCAGACCAAGATGATGTGAGCTAGTTAATCTGTACCTCAAAATAGAGAGTGAGACCGAAAAAAAAGAGACTATCGAGAGAACGAACGTGAAACAAGAGCAAGAGAGAGAGATGAAACGGGAGATGAGAGAGAAGACGTATAGGAGCGGGAGAGAGAGAGAATGAGAGAGAGCAGAGAAAGAAGATCAGCATTGTCATCGATGGAAGTTCTACCCTGAGGCCGTCGGTCTTGAGATATTTTGCTCAAAATGAAGCAGATAACAAAACAAGCAAATACAAGCGTGGTATTATTTACGATCTCTGTGCATAACGTGTTCCACGCTGATAAACTAGCCTAGTGACTATTAAAGAATTAGATGCATGTCAGTCTTCTTCGGTGAATTGTTTATAATTATACCCTATTATTTATACCCAGGTACGGATTTTGAAAAGGATATTTAGCATTTTGACTTCTTTATCGTATTATCTTATTAGCTTACCATCTGGTATCCTATCACAACTGCAAAAACGCTAAACTATAATAGCGTATCATATCTTCGTTTGGGTAATTTTATAAAGTACCAGCTGTACGAAAACGTAAATATAATATGGCTTTAAGGATCTTTATAAGGTACCAATACAATTTCCCCCCAAAATTAAGGACAATATCTTTAGATGCATATTATTGTCCTCCCTTGGCAAAGATATTACAGGAAGCAGAGGAGATTCCTGCAAGCATGAAAAACTTTTAAATTATGTCAATGTTGTTATGAAGGGGAACATAACAAATGCTGCAGAAGGCCTTATACTGAGAGATCTATATTTTTAAATTGAATAATTTAAATTGTAAATTAACTAATTCCTTGATTCTTAATTCAATCTTTATTAAGCCTTTCATATTTGGATTTACAAGCATACATTTTATTAGAATTCTATATAAAATCAGAGCATTAACTTAGAAAATAAAACTTTATTATATTATAAAAAACAAAAAAGAGAGAAGCAAAGGAAAAAAAAATCAAATTCATTTAATAAAGATAATATTTAAACCTTTTGTATATGCTAGCATGTATCATTACGTATACATTCACGTATCTCTCAAAAAAAAAAATGAAAATTTTTTATAATTAAGCTATAAAATAGGTGGAAAGAAGATGTAAAATATAAAAATTTTTTTTTTATTTAAACATTTTTCTTTTTTAAAACAAAAAAGTTTTTGTTGTTTTTTTAAAATTATTTATATAAATGAAATACTTAAAAATCTTGGGGATTATCAATATATCGGTTATCGCTTATAGCGACGATAGTTTTTATCCGAGTTATCGGATATACGTGTTTTTATCGATGATAAGTGGTTTTCGTTATCGAATTTTTATCGGTATTATCGCGATAAGATTTTCTATGTTGCCCACTATGGTGTTAAGGATTGTGAAGATATTGCTTAGATAGGCCCTAGATAAAAATATTATTAATTGGTGATGGTAGTGATAATGATAATACTAATTTATTACCCTCCTTGAATCTTAGGGCTCTGTCACGTTAGTGTGTGGTGAACAACTTAGGTTGGAAAAAAATCATGGTTTTTTCTATTTTTTTTAAAAAAAAAAAAAAAACAAAAGAAACAACCTTGGGTTTTTTTTAAATATAAAACAAATAAACCAATGGTTTTTTCTGTTTTTTATGGTTTCTTTTTTTTGATGCTATTTTATGGTCTTTAATTGTAGTTTTTTGATGTTTTTAATTAGATTTTAAAGGCTAAAAATCACTGCTGGAAAACTGTTCAATAAATCATGTGCTATACATATTTTAAAAAATTCCCTAATAATTCTTCAGCATTCTTAAATATTAAAATTCTTCTTTGATAACTGTAAACTGTAATAAAATTATTATTTTTATTTTTTGCAGTTCACAAATAAACTATAAAGTAAAAAAAATAATACAAGGTATTATTATAATAATATAAATCTATCATGTAACAATTATACTTATATTAAAAAAAAAAACTTTAAAGCACAAAAAGGCAAAGTTTATTCAGGATAACCTATAAATTAACTATACAAATGAATTCTATTTACCTTTATATTTGAATATGGAATATATAGTATATATATATATATTATAATATATAATATATAAGTATATATATATATATTATATAATATATAATAATATATATATATATATAGTATATATTTATATATCTATATATATACCGTATATATAATATTTAGAGAGAGAGAGACGAGAGAGAGAGAGAAGAGAGAGAGGGGAAGAAAGGAGAAGAGGAGAGAGAGAGAGAGAGAGAAAGAGATGCGAGAGAGAGAGGAAGAGAGAGAGGAGAGAGAGAGATTCATATTAAAAAGTCGAAAAGAGAGAGATTCATCATTAAGAATTTTATAAAAAAAACACTAATTTCCCTGCTTTAGCTGTTCCCAAACCTATTTCTAATGTTGTTGTGCACTAGCCCGAAAGTTGAAAATATCCTTTCAACATTAGCATTTATGAACGTTTCTGACAATATGCATTACTATTTTATACTATACTTTTCATCAAATTTTTTTTTGAGAGATCTGTGCCAAGATGAAGGAGTCACTGCTGACAACAGAGACTCATCAAATAGATAACTTTTATGAAATGGAGACGAGAATATTGTTCTTAAATTTATTACAAGATGGCATCAATTTCAGGATGCGTCTTTCCATAAATTCCATATTGCTTATTGAATACTCATCTCTTGAAGCTTACTGCGGTTCGATATCTTGGGTTAAATATATACCCCAATAAATAAGTTGAGCTACTGTTACTGCCTGAGATTACCGTTCTTTTTACTTTTGCTAACTTGTCTGTGAAGTGGTGGATTAAAGCGTTCTAGCTCCAGTTCATATTTCTTTCCAAAATAAACAGCATCCACTTAGTTTTACAGCCATGCTTCTAGCTTGGTTAATGCGTGGCCACACAATCCCACACATGAGTTTATATATAAACTTTGAAATTGTGGCAATCGATAGGTCAGAAAATGACTTCCCAAGAGCTCGAAACAAGAATCATGTTTTAAACCAGGGATGGCATGGAAAAAATCAATTGATTTTTTCAACTGATTTTTTTCACTTGATATTTTGCTCCAAAAATCATTGATTTTGTTGCTATTTGATTTTTGGTCTTTTTTAAAGCTATACTTTTTTAGGTTATTTGGATATTTAGTGTATTTAATTCAATAAAAATAAAAAATTAGATAGATAATAATGAGAGTACACATAAAATTTCTACACATAAAATGTCAACAAAAAGATCATGTTTTCAAACATGTTTTTTTATTTCTGATGTATATATTCATTAATTACAAAATAACAATTATGTGTTGGTTGCTATTTAATTGTGTCACAGACTATATATAGCCCTGTTTTATGATTTTGAACTCAGATATAGGCCTAGGGTTAAAAATAATACCTAACCATATTTATTAAAAAAAAAGTTGTTTTACAAATTAGATTTTTCGTGTGACCGTTCACGAGACCTCAAAAATCCAAGAAAATCAAAAATTGATTTTTTTTCTCAAAAAATCCAAAAAAATCCCCAACCCTGTTTAACGTAAAAATATTACATATATATATATATATATATAGATATATTATATTATATAATATATATATAC
>JABUQX010054380.1:17500-41464 GCA_015478945.1 Trachelipus rathkii
CATTGGTTACAAAATGGGAAACGATGGAAGAAATAGCAACATAGACAATAGATATGGATATACAGTATCAATATTATTTTTACTGTGAATCTTTCATTTTACTATTGTTAGATTAAATGATATTATAAATTTGCATTTAATATGTCTGAGGTCATCATTTCCCCATAAATAACTAGAAACTACTAGCTTTAATATTTTTTTATTGTTATATGTATTATGTTGTTACTGAGAATATACACTTACATGGAAATAGCATCAATTTATTACTCAGAAGCTATAATTCTATTATAATTTATTCATTTTACATTATATTTATTATCTCTAAGATAATTTATCTATCCGTAATCCATAGTACAATAATATTATCGTATGATATACCTATACTATTTTTTTTTGTAAATAAAAATATGAGAAATAAAATTATCGTGCCTATACGTTATCTATGTTATATCTCACATCATACTTAATAACTTCTATTGAAAATTAATCCCAATATTTAAACTCTATGTAATCTATATTTGTATATTATTATAGGGTATTGAATGATTAAAGAGTATAAGGTTGTCATTCCTTTCAGGAAGTAGGTATAAGAGGTATGATGGTATAATATCTTAGAGACTTGATAGCGTAATTGCAAGCAAGTGTATGTAGTAAAAGAGACTCTAATAGTATAGTAATGTAAAAAGATCATTGTGTTGCTCTACTGTGTTTATAAGTTTATTCTACATTGTCTCCAAACATGCTGCTTGATAACAATTACGTTCATCAGTACTCTTTTTTACTTACAATCAGATAGCGTCTTTCATGTCATGTTCTCATTAGTAATCAAGATTGCATCAAGTGTACATTGGTATAGCTGAGCAATGTCTACTTTGACGATAAGAGGTTCGGTCGTCAAGATGGCATAAGCTGCCCTTCCAGCCTCTATGTCTATCATGAACTTTGTAATTGAATCGATATAAACGCAAGTTGGTAGATAGCTATGGTGAGTGGTGGAGCGTCAGAAATCAAATTAACATAGATAGTAACAATCAGCATATTGTTTTGAATTGTACAAGCATAGACTGTATATTCATGTTAGTTGAATTCTATTATACTAGATAGGTATGAAAATGGCTAAATTTCTCAAACTTGATGTTGTTATCTATAATGATATGTCACCAATGGAAATTAGCCATTACGGTAGTATAATTCTATTTATTTTCTAATTAATATAGTATCCCCTCGGTTAGCTTGAGAAAGTTTCATTACAATTTTGACAAAATTTCGGTCTATGCAATTTATATTTATGTTCTAGTTTTATAGAGAATCGAGATCGTCATAGTCTTATAGTATTACGTGGAAGATAATTTTATCTAGCTTTATCTTACGCTAATACGAGTAAGCGTGCTTCTCAGCGAATTAACCCCCACAATATGTCTCCATCATGTATTTCAGCTATCATGCATCATAGTAAGCGGCGTTCAGCACCCGAATATACCATAGGTGAAATATTTTTACTCCGCATTGATCATTGTGTAACGCTCTGCGCATATTTTTTAATTTAGCAAGGTAGATAGAGTCTCAAGGGATATGGATCCTATTGAGAGGAGTCGATCGCATAAGTCAAGGTACCCTAATTCATCTGAATAGTTCAGTACTTCTGACCTAAGATAGTGCTCAACCAACTCTCATATGTTCGCCTTGTTGAATTCTCATTTCAACAGACGAATCTAGATGCAGAATTCACTGTAAGCTCATAGACCTGTCGCTTTGGAGCTGACGCTTGTTTCTCGTGTAATTAGTACAGGCGTCTTCGGGACGGTTTAGCTTATGCACTCTATTACTGCTAAATCAGTTTGCTAATTGTGAGTCTTGTGACAAGACGACGGCTGTCACCTTTGCCTCAAGACAAGACTGTGATGAGAGAAGCATGCCAATTGCAGAGTAGCCATGTAGGTCTGAGATGCTCATTTAGTCATAGGGTGTAAACAGATGATGTTAGTCATCGAGATCATAAATATCTAGATGTGTAGTAGGAGTGATACATGACAGTATTATTACTCTCTAGGATTATGTTGACGACGCAGAGACGTCTAAAGCAGATTAGGTACTGCCAGTTGACAAAGGTTATGTCCCAACACTGATATCAGTTGTGCACAACTGTGTCCATAGTGCCCAGCCGTTTTAGGTAGAACTAGTGCTAGGAACTGAGAGACGCATGCTGTCATAGAATCAAACTGAGAATAGCAAGGTGACTATGAAAAAATAGCTGAATAGCCGCCTTGGAGAGCCATAGTAAATAGAGGCTGTGCTATGAGGTCTAGGTGTGTATCGGGCAGCGTGTCGTGAAGGTAGGTGGTGTCACGCTACTATAGTTGATGAGAATAAAAAAGATAATTCCGATCATAACGTGATCCATAAGTAGCTGATTTTTCAAGTATTGTCTAAGCCATATAGCGCAATAACTTCACACTGTATGTGTTCTCTATGAGTGGCAGCAATGTGATACCAAGTGAGAGATGTAGGTACAATGTTACAAATATGAGAGGGCAAACTTTGAGCTCAGGTATCGATCGAGCTATCATGAGTGCTCGTGATCGACCAACATTCAATGATCATCATTGACGAACCAGGACGAGAATAAAGGAACATAACAATGAGTGTATGAAGTGGTTTGTACCAATATGGACAAAGGAATGAAAATGAGACCAGGTTGCCTCTGAGTATGACGATCGAGAAAAACCCTGACTAGGAGATATGTATTCAACTGCACCACCTGGTCCAGATCAGAGCCACTCTCCTCAAGGGGCCTAGCCGTTCCAACTGCACACCCGAGGTATATAGTACGAGATCTGCATAAGATTCATCACATATAAGCAGGGCGCGAGAGGCGTCAAACCGCCCCTGATGCCTCTAGGCGAACCACGGAGACACCAGAGGAGTGTAATGATAGAGCAAACGGCGACTCAAGGAACGTCGAGAAACGTGTGGTGACTAGTCGTGCCGATAGCCCTCTCACGCATTAGAAGTGCGCGATAAGACTCCTATCCGAGACATTATACGAGTCGAGAGTCATTCGCACCAGGCATAGTTAGCCACGTCAAGATCAGACTCATAAATATTCATTGTCAGAGACAAAACAAAACTTGCTTGCTGCGCGCGACCCCAGGTGGGCACCAGTGTGCTGGCTATAGTTCGTGGTATAACTCATGCGCCTCGAATGCATAAGAGTGTGAGATCATACGAAGAGATTTTAGTCTAGCACTGCGTCGCCTAGTCTTATCTGCAGTGTACCGTGATATAAGCGCGCGCTGATTTACCGCATTGCTCTCCTCTCATGTGCTCACATCTCATCACGCCGGCAGCGCGCCTGTGTGAGGCCCGCATGTTGATGGCAACCCCTGACTCAAAGGGACACAATAGACACACCACTTAGTGTGGCATCAGGCGGACGCCTCGACAGCAGACTCTTCCCTGGACGATCACGGGACCTGAGGCGACATCAGGACCGGCATCGTCTTATCATAGAACCCGCACGCGACATACAAACGTGAACCACGAAGGCGAACTAGAGACCCACACATCAGTCCAGTGATATAGCTTTATGCAGAAGCCTGACCGAGACGTGAACATCTATCACGGTGATGTGACTTCAAAAGCCTCTTTTACAGTATGGTAAGTAAAGTTAGGAATCTCGTCAAGAATACGACCAAAGACTCGGACAGTTGACCTTCTTTTTGTGACGTGAGACCTCATGGATCTCTGATCCTCAAATATGTGTATTATACATACTTCTATGGTTGAGTCCCTTTGTGATAATCAAATAATGGCCATATTGCTTCACATCACGGTACCTACCCCTTACCCAAGATCTCAGATTATCAAGAAATCAACAATCTTCAATTCATCTCGACTGTGACTGTCTGTTCTCTGATATGATGGAGATAACTGTAGATCATGCTTAACTTTAGAAGAGATGATGACTACTAGTCATAGCTCTAGAGACTGAGGGTGGCATTAGGCATCATGTAGGAGCGATAGTAACAGGTCTGACGATAGTAATATTACGACATCTAACACCCCCGGCAGTCAGAACATATTTAATGTGAATCAGCCTCGACAAGCATGAAGTACGGGTTCGACCAAACATGTTGAACTGAGACATAGATATTAAGGCTGGAGGATCTTGAACGATCAGATCTGAGGCAGTGTCTTAAGAAATTCGTAGAAGGATATAGCGACATTCAATCTATGATCCTTCATACTCCAAAAATTAGCTCGACGAATACCACAACAAAGGATCGCCAATACTACAATTTAAATATCTTTCACTCATTGTTATTACAGATAATACAGGGCTAGGTATACTAATAGTCATTCAATTGCAATTAAACTTACGCTAGTATTAATATATGCCTGTAGCAAAGTAATATACAATCATGTGGTTCACCTCATCATTTGATATATAAGTATAGTATACAGTCTTCTACTAAAATGGTCAAGTGATCCCCGTAGAATACACGTACATAAATCGGCTCCTATTTTACTGGTATAATTTAAAATGACACAATAATACCGGAAATTTTTTATTACCTAGGAAAAATAGTTGGCCGATTGTATTACGGTAAACTTTATCCGTTTACCGTTATTTGTAGTACAATCTACGGCAGTTATTTCATATTATAACAGTTTATAATGACAACACTAATTATTATACCGGATTCGACCTATACCAGTATAAAATATCATACAGGTATATATAATAAATATCATAAGTAATAACTAAAGTATATTTAATATACTAAATCATGACATGCAAAGTTTTGATACTTATATATTAATAATTATATATATATATATATATTAATAATATTTGTACAGGTTATTATTATATGTATAATGTATTTATAAAATAGTAACTAATAATAATTTAATATAATTAGTGCAAATAGTAGGTATCATATATAACATATTCTAATAAGCTCAATGCATATTAATTAGTACCTGAGTAATAATATTTGTAGTCACTAATAATATGTCAGGTCATGAGTTCACGTAATCTTGTAATAGGCAATATCATATCGCTACATATAAGAATTTTATCATTACAATGATACGACATTGTAAACAAAAGGAAATGGGTTAAATATATAGTACATATTATGTTGTAGAGATATATATTGTATTATAATATACTAGGTCAACACGAATAACAACTATACACTTACAATATAACGTTAAATACCTACCTCATTACTAATTAACTGCTCAGCATATTTATATAACTTAATTATTAATCACCATATTATAATATATTCAAAATATTAATATAATATTAGTAGTATTCAATACTATGTCTGCAATGTAGGCTGGCTATCAAAGCCTGTGAATTATCATACATGAATTAGAATCTGGTATAGAAAGAGTAATTTTAATGCATATGAGAGCGCTTATACTAATAGAGAAAGTAGGCTAGTTCTATATATAATATATTGTAATATAGTACGTCTGTATGGTCATAAGTCACTATAATACCATATGGAACACAAGTGGTAACTGAATAAAAATCTATTCGTTATCACTGGGTTCGAAATTAATTCTTTATCTCACAAGACTCGAATATTATGCTTTCCACATAAGTAGCGAATTATTAATGAATATAGTAAACTGTACACAACCAATAACTGATATCATGATACCTTACTAACTTACTAAAATTCGATTTAAATTTCATTCTATTAATCGACTATATTTAGTGAAGTAAGAGCAGAGTATTTACTAAAATCATATATAATATGCAAATATAGTATCCCTAAGTCAGTAATATACTATAGTCACATTCGAAGTGCTCTTAATCAACACATATATATCCTATATAGTCTAATCTGATATAAGTAAATAGATATACATTAACATATAATAATATAGGTAATAATGAAAACTATATACATATTAAGTACCTAGAAGCTATTTAAATACTGTCATATATACATCACTACTACTACGATGATATACTTATAAAAATATATAGAATTAGTCTACTACTATATAAAAATAATAAATACTTATAAGTATATATATATAATACGATGCCACTAGCGATGAGTATGATAAAGACTAACATAGCTACTTAATAAAAAATTTACGTGATCATGTAGCTAACTAGATATAAAACAGACAGCATCCATCTTTATATAATTAGAGCTAAATGATATTAAACTATATATATCTATTAATTACTCTACTAATGATATATTAGGTATATAAAAAGAAAATAGATATATGTTAGTATATAATACTTTTAGGTAGTACTTATATATGAATAAAAGATATATAACTTATAAAGTGATATATTAATATGGTTAATCTATAATAATATCGACGTACATCCACGATCGTGACCGCGTTAGCAGACAGATATAATGGATGGAAATCCTTACAAACAGAGCCCCATTCGTCACATGCGACAGAGAAGCCTTCAAAGTATTCTATCAGTCATTCTAATGTCACTGATAGTATAATATATAATATATATAATAATAAATATATACGCGTAAGTCAGCAGTACTCATAGAACAATATCACTAACTCACACTATGATAGCTTCATAACTAGATATAATAGGT
This sequence comes from Trachelipus rathkii, assembly GCA_015478945.1. Taxonomy (NCBI): domain Eukaryota; kingdom Metazoa; phylum Arthropoda; class Malacostraca; order Isopoda; family Trachelipodidae; genus Trachelipus; species Trachelipus rathkii. Next base: position 24,109 of record JABUQX010054380.1, read on the forward strand.
AATGAACTAAGTATAATACGATCAGGTAACTCAATATCAGTATAATTATATATTATTTTACTATAGATATTTATGGGGCAAAATTTATGACTTCAATACCGTATCACACATGTGTGAGGAGCTCGAACAATCGCAACCTCAGCAAACACCGGAGAAGTCATTTAAGGGACACCAAGTCTGACAATAACTTGCCGTCCGATATCCTATTCCGACTCGCTATCCCTTAAGTCGTGAAACTGTCACGGCTCAGCGAATCTCGTGCCCTAAAGCTTCTAGTATAGCTGAATTTACAGTGCAGTACTCTTCTGCCGTGACGTTCACATTAGGGTACACGTGAGGATCGGTATTCGGTATAATCGGTAATTTTTTGGTGAACTTTTGGTCACGCGTATTATCCCTACACTTCGTACTTCTTAGTGATCCATATGCCCGACTGTGACTACACAAGTGTGGTGACTAACAGCCAGCAGTCGCTACACAACTCCCTACATTATATCATAATCGCGAGTACTGTAATTCCAATACCTAACGGACATATACATACTATTATACATTACAATACTATAATTAAAGCCGTATAGCATCAGCTATAGCCATATCTGTCAGACTGTACTGGGGGGGTACATATATTATCTCATTTATCATCCTATTTCTTCACACCATACAACGCTCATATCTATAATACTAATATATTCGATTACCATCTCATATATTTAATTCTCAAATCTTACTCTCTACACCTTAAGAATATTACGTCCACTTATATAATGAATCGTATTGGTCGATAGAGTTCTTGATAGACCACTTCTGATACCCCACTGTTGTTATCTCTCCAGACGTATGCCCCTATATATCCGGAACATCCCCGGGACTCTATCCAGCTCATTATGTCCAAGACCACACACTCCGCTTTCTAACTCACATATACCGATGCCTAAACATTGTCTGATATGCACCATATTATATATCGCACTTAGCTACTTAGGACTTGCAAGTCAAAATCCGTATCCTTCAAGCATTATTAACTGGCTCAATGCCACTTTCCTTCTTGGTCTTCCGCCTGTGCGTTCCAACGCACTCCGCTCTATTTCACAACACGCATGACCGATCTATAATCTCTCTATGCACGCATAAAACAACCACCTTAAAAAAGTTCTTACTATATCTTCATCACATAACCTCATAATGCGTTCTTCCTCTTTTATCGATTTTTCACACAAAAATCTCAGATTATCAAAGAGGAAGAGGCATGCACCTTAGATCTGACAGCTATTCCACACTAGTTTACTAGCACCAGTATAGCATACTCTATGCAAGGCCGAAGACACTCGACACTTAATCGCAGATCAACAGACTTAATCCTCGGCCACTCAACTTTTCTACTCTAAGCTCGCAGCAAAATCTTGCGACTAACTTTTCCATTCAAAATAATCAAATATGTAAGGCGGACACCTGTTCAAATTACATTGTGCACCTCCAACATTGTTTCAACACCCTCGGTCCTGTCCCCTACACCCATCAAATATTATACACAGACATTAATTGCTTCTTTACCAACACGTCCAAGACCTTTATACCAAACTTCCAAACTCGCGCAACTTTCAGCCCAATCAAGACCAACTTTACTGACATACACATAGCTCGGAGTACCTCGCATTGCATCTAGAATCGAATACCCATCCCTGCACCCCACTACTTACTTACTTCTAATACATCACTCCACTCCTATATAGCTAGTAGTTATGGTACTACATAGAACTCTCGCTAGTCTCACTATCGCCTATTAATCTTCTTCATCAACTCTCCACTCTTATGTCCATATTCTTACACATGCGTACAATATGTCTGACATAATACTTTGAATAGCATATAACTATTGTATACATACCAACTATGGCTCTTCAACCTATCAACTAGCTCACATCAGAGTCACTCCTCAAATATTAAGTATCATATGCACTCGATATGAAGGACTCGTCCTCATCACACAATAAACATTACTTTACTCATAACGTTTACTTTTCACAAACCCTCCTTTACACATCCTGCACAAAAACCTTCTATACAATCCGATCTCAAACTCTCAGACTTCGCCACACAAACAAAACTCATCGATTATAATAGCAGGCACTCTACTACTTCCTATCATTCTCAGAATACCTGAGATCACCTTTCCCTACCATACATTAGCAGACAGCGATTCTTTAGCTTCCTTCCTTCCAGATTATACTCATATACATACTACTATAGTATATTATATTATATAAAGTATGTACTATAAATATATATAAGATTATTATATTACTATATATATTAGTATATTTGATATAAGGATTATATTATATTACTATATATATATATACTACTATATACTATAATAAATACATAATATATACTAAGCTACATATACATAAATTTATCATAGTATAATTATAATATATATATAATAACTTATAATATATATAATAATTAATAAGAATCAATAATATAGTTATAATTGTTTCTATCAATTTTTCTTTATTGATAAAGGCCTTATTCAATTACACATCAATGAAGTTATAATTATATTTACTAAGCTTATTCACATTATATCCACATATATCATAATATCACTATAGAATTAGAGAGTACCATACACCTCAACTAATCATAGGAATAATCAACATCTTACAGACATCATCCTACTACTTAATTTCACCTGTGTGCGGGGAGAGAAGTTTTCCCACATTCGTATGTATCCTAGCGTGCGTAAGAAAGTCGACTAAGGGGCGGTGTAGTTGGGTTGAGACGCCAACTTACTCACCCATATATACCTCAGCTCTGCCATAGGGCAGTATTAGCTTACGCATTAGCATCGCCCTCGTACGAGATATCTTATTAGTTCCTATCGCCGTAAAAATACTAATAGACCGGGCGGCATATATATAAAATATATATCTGAGCACGAAAATAATGTAATCTATCCCACACTCCTACTATAAATTTTTTTTGAAAAATAATCACCACAGAGAATACCGCAAACAGGCACAATTAATAATACTAGTAAATACTTTTGTAATCCAGGATTAAAATTACAAAATGCAAGTATAATCACAATAGGAGAGCGAAACAAGAACCTCACCGTAAAATAGTACTATATTAAGCCTCTAGTAGAAAATACCAAATCTTCCAAAATAGTAAATAATCAATGATAAAATACATATAATAATATATGATATATTGACTTTAGTAGTATCATTGAGGATTTACTAGGAGTAGATAAATTGTTGAGGAGAATGAGAGAGATAGGTGATGTGTATATAGTATTTGCAGGCTAAATTATATCGTGCTCGGTACTAGTGAGCGTAACAAAATCACAATCATTGGACATAGGACAATTCGACGCTCACTACTAGCAGATGCACTCCTAATTAGGTGGGTTAGTTACCAATGCGTAGAATAGTGTAGCTGCGCTGGTATCGTGATTATAGAGACAGGATCATGCTCGTCAGCTACTGGAGAAGGAATAAAGGAGCTTGCTATCTAGTCATTACAACAAAACATACTTCAAATATCTAAAACTATTAAGTGAAAAGAATTTAGTAGTGAATTTAGATTATGCAGACATCTGTCAACCAGACATGAACTAGCTGGGCACTCTTCCATGTCCAGGAATGCAAGATTCTTTTTAGTTTTTTAATTGACAAGATGTTTAAAAATAGTGTATGGATGGCAACTATGATTATATGCCACTAATTAGAGTGAGTAGAAATAGATTATGTATTTTTAGTATTTATGACTGACATAGTTATATGATAACAAGCTCGAAACTCAGTGCTCGCTGATGCATAGCTGTCCTAGTATTGAGAGAACGAATTAATCAGATTATAGAATCTAAGCTTAATCTCTATCCATAGCTCGGGCCGAGCACTATATAGACGGGCTTTCGCATAAAGCCAATCCTCCCAAGCCGACAGGTATTTCATGAAGGTAAGTCGCATACCAAGTTCATACCGTCACATAATGTATGGTACACAGAATTTTAAATATATAGATGGGATCGTCCACTATATTCCTGGGATCGTGATGCCACTCGTCATCGAAAAACTTCGCAAAGAAAGCGATGCAATGATCCTTCCCAGTGAAGATAATGACTAAGCAAACAATCGATGCTGAACTCTGGCATCAAAGAACGTGAGGATATCGCGACTTGGCACTCACGACGCGATGTGTATGCAGTGATAGATGAGCCAAAATGTCAATGCCTCAAATCACCGAGTGATCTCACTATTTGGCTGACTCGTGATCTCCGATAAGCAGCCCGTTAGCAAGTAAGTCTGCTTCGAGCATCTCCGATACTAGCTCAGCGACATGAGCTAATTATCAAGAATTACAGCTAGAGGATACATAGCACAGAGATGATGATGGACGAAATAAGAGTAGATTCACTATGATAGTGTCAGCTACACTATCTGAATCACCGCCAACATAGGTATAGCTACAATTCTATATTATATAAGTGTGTATTGTACATGAAGCTCGAGAGTAGCTCCGCCTTACGAAACAGAGCTTCGGCATCTAGACATACTAATGAGACGGCCGTCATGAATAAACCACAGCTAACGACTCTAGCGCAGACCCGTACGCCCCTACACAGACTAAGTCCTCGTAGCTGATATTCTCGCTCGATATATGTCTGACCAACGAGCTATAAATAGTATATACGACCGAGCCATAATAAGCGCTGGACAGTCAAAATATACGCAATGATTTTTACGCGATCTACGATTACTCCAGAAGTACACTATCGGGATAACCATGAATAGCCTGCAACAATATTCCCAAACCAGCGAGTACAATGATTTTTAACTGAATGTTATAGAAAATATGTACGCCCCAAAGCCTTAATAAAACGTACGATAACACGCTCGCCGTAAGCCCTACGCCGCATAATCTATCAGACAGTACAAACTGTCTGACGCTGCTACCCGGAGCTAGCGACTAAATTGAAGTAGCGTGGATAAAAATCAGATAAGCATAGCTTACAGTCATGTCACACAAAAAATGATGCTTTAAGCACATCATCATCTGGCCTACACTCACCTACCTACCACTGCCATAACTTCACACTGATCTCCCTATCTATGTAACATTATCCGCCTGATACTCTACAACGAGTCGACATATTTACGCCATCTCTAACTATTGATGTGTAACTCTAATCACACGTATAGAAAGACGAGCGCGTGAACTATGCTCAACCAGCTGCGAGACGCGACGGTACACAGGTGAAGCAATGCAACTGCAGTTTCGAAGCTTTATTCATCGATACACAAGTAAATCTCGAATAAAGACAGCAGCAATCACCAGACAAATGCCCTTTCCGAACCGAACCACATATATGATAGCCGCTTCATAAGATAGCTCTGTATGGTAAGGCAAGACCGGAGACAAGAGGGCACAAGAGTGCGTCGCTACACAATTGTGATTGAGGAGAGACGACGCTACATCGGCTTACAAATAGCAATGGTTGTAGAGCGATATGGCAATGTGCAGAACGGTGCAGTTACAAGGTAACAAACCAGCTGATCTGCACGAGTAATAAAGACAAACTTACATGCCAAGCAAGAGATAAGGTGAGGAATAGAGCGAGAGAATGGCACGGACCATGCCTTCCTGAAACGAGGCACAACTGGAGTATCCGCCATAGAGGATAAAACAAGGTCGATCACATCGTACAACCAGAAGGATACTAGCGCCGATGCGAAGCAGAACTCGAGCATACAAAAGGACTGAAATGATACACGACAAGTATCGGACATTACGGCACGATTAATATACCCAGGGAGCAGAAGCCCTCGCGCACTCTATAACATTAAAGTGGTTGATCATAGGATTCTTATATGTAAATATAAGTAGTAAGTATGTGTGGCTTAGTACTGGAGAGGAATGGTTTGTATACGAAGGTAAGTAGTAAATTATAGATGGAAAGTTATGATGTAGCAAGAGTGTATTAAAGGATAGTATGTAATGAGCGTATCTAGTAATCGCGTGATTGTATGGAACAATAATTATTTATCTGAACAATAAATATGGGGCAATGTGAGTAAGCAATTAGTTAGTAGTAGCTAAGTGAAGTATATGTGATGGATGCTGCTAAATCAAGTCATAGTACGTGGATAGTTATAGATGCGATAATGTTTAATACAGCTATGATATTGTATATATGAAGTTAGAGCAAAATGAGTAGGTTAGAGTAATATTACGTAATAGTATCTTGTTGTTTTGTGAATTAGAGGATGTAAAGAAACGAGCAATATTTACCAAATTGGGAAGTAAAGCCTGCTCACCGTGATTAGTTCTGCTTCGCGCGCTGCTGACCTCGGTTATAACTCTAATGCTGTGACCTGAATGTACTAAAAGCAAATTGATGAGTATCAGAATAGATCGATTGGAATCTAGGAATTTCGAATGAGCAAACAAAGAATACTCACTTTTTACCCATAAAGTTTAGAGTTGTTTCAATGAACGATTAGTTGTTAGTATGAACAAAGTAATTATTAAATATTATTGCAACACAAGTTTGAAGGAGCGAATGAGTGAGGACTACATGAAAATTATAGCGAAGCCTATACGTGTTAAGAAGCGGAAATAGTATATACGATAGTGTGTTGAGGATATGTGTATAGGTAGAAGACTAATGCTATTGCTCTAGGATGATGTAATAAGATGTGTGTGTGCCTGTTCTCTCGTTAACACCATGCTAAACCGACATGCCATGATTGCGGCGTGTGGACAAAGAACACTTCGAATACACGCACAATTTTATAACCGAGAGTATTGTTGAATGATGTGTTAGATAGTGAAATAGTATAGTCCTCGTAAAAAACAACTGCATATAGACCGGCTGCAATCACAACTCAATTTACATATCTGTATAGGTCGTGATTGATAGGCATTCCCATTTAGAAATACATAGAGGTACAGCCTTGTGGCCTGATATCGACCTTGTTCTCAAGCTCGAACAAGAAGAAAGATCCAATGGGCCCACGCTTCTTTTCGGGAAGCAATAAACATGCAAGATGGTGATTTCCTGCCATTCTAGACAAGTTATCACGATGATTGCATTTAGTTCGTATCCGTGCATTCATAGAGTAGATAGTCGAGCTATGGAAGCAAGATGTATAGATCTGATATAGCAGATTTATTTGGAATACTATATGTGTTTATTTTTTTCGGAATACTTGCGAATTGTAATCGCATTCGGAATGGTCAATCTGAGATCGTTACGTGAATATTGATAAGATCGTAGTGAGCTGAGAAAACATGAGTAAATAGTACGTTGTATAAGTATAGGAGACAGGATACTGTAGGAATAATAATTAATTAAAGTATAGGGGTGTATAAATAAGTATTTATGTAGTGTTTGTAATGGGTAAGGTATCATATGTTACTTGATAATATTGTTTCATATGAAGAGTCGCGTCGATCTGACTTAATGGAAACTGATATTGGTGTAAGTATAATCAAGGTTGCGTTTAGAGTAGGACTATGAGTATAATAGTGTGGATCAAATCCTTTCAATTGACATAGTACTTAGTATGAGAATGAGGTATAGAGAGAAAGTAAGTGATAATAGATTATAATTATTATGTGTATATTTTCATGATCTTCTATCCTCGTATGCAGAAGTATGAATGAGATAAGTTGGATGCAGTACGTGAAAGCAGTTCATCGGAATAGATGAGCAAGGTATAGGAAGATACATGAGTCAACTGTTCGAAAAGATAAAGCCAGCATATGGTGATTCCTTATGGTGCTCGCCTCGTTCAGACTTACTAGTAACGTGCTAGAGAGCTGTACACAGACAGAGTAATACTGCCAATCACTGACGCTATGAAGACAGAATATCGAGTGGACGCGCCTCGACTGTGAAGACCATCAATCATGTATGTGTGCGATAACATCTCATAATGTATAGGTGTTGGCATCTCGTTGGTCCTTGAGTTGCAGCACCTTCATCATAACACAATAGGCCGCGAGTAAGACAGCGCTCTCCTCATGTCCTGGTTACTTAACCCTGATGTATACAAGGACCAGGCTCGCATTCAGTAACTACGACTATTCGAGCCTGTTATCTCGCTCCTCGTCGGCAGCGACTCAAATAGGTACGTCTAGACCTGATTGCAGGTAGACGATATACGATGGTACACGGCGAGCTGCTAGAGATTCACTTTGCTCTTTCGTACCTCGATCCTGAAACGCCAGGTAACTCGCGGGTTATGAATTCCAGTACTACTGATGTGCTGCTGCCAGAGTCGATCCAACTATAACATCGCATATAGATTTCGCACCGTAACTTTAGCATTCATCTCTGTTAGCAGACGCACCAAAGCCATCTCCACATACTATTCATTTAAGTGCTCATTTACCCCTTCTTCACCCACACAATCCTTCTATTCGTTTACGATTCGAGTCAGGTAACCTGCGAACTAATTGGATTGGATATTTTGAACCTAGCAATTCTGTCACTAGATTGATACATCTGGTCGAAACAGCAAGTGTACTTTGATGATAGGTTCGCTGATGTACCGTGTCGTGTACCCCTGTCTCCACTGACTAGTTGCTCGACTACCAATTAATAATAATACTAAGACAGAAGTGAAACAAGACAGCAGTGTCATGAGCCTTTTAATACTATTTTAGTTGTAAGACTCTACGGCGACACTCAAGATTAGTCCCTTAACATTCACCCAACCGATTAAGTGTTCACCAACTTATCCTTCCTGCCTCTGAGTCAAATTATGGAGAGAACATTTGCACTATGTCTACTATGATCATTTGGTAGTGAAATTCTAGAAAATATATCGAGAAATACATTTCTAGAAACATTGAAAAAAATATGGATACAATTTTAGGAACGATTATTTGCCATATTCAAGTTTATGGCCATAAATGTGATGCCATCACGAGACTAACGTCTTCAGGAGATGCATACTGTTTACTTACATGCACTATGTAAATTATTGTTAACATACATGCTAGGAGAAGGAGACCGGAGAAGTAGAAAGAGAGAATTCTGTCAGTTGCTCATGCGGACGCAACTAGGCGGATCGCCCCACCCATCAACAAAGGCGATCTGCTAAAAGCAATACACTTACACACTGGGGCATTCACTCCCATCAAAACCCCATGAACCTAATACTACTATCTACGTCAATTAACTTTTCAAACCGCCTCCTATTTACAATACCACACCCTGCCAAATCTCTCACCAATCCTCTCATCTCAAACTCTCTTCAGAGGCGCCAAGCAAAACCATATCATCAGCGCATAATACAATAGTATAAGGGGCACACCCTCCACTCTTCCATTCTCTCATCATATCTAACACCATTTACCCCCTTGGCCCAAATAAACCACCAACAACCCAACATTACGAAAAAACGGATATTCTTTCAGTAAGACGCCATACCAGTATATCCACATCGTAAACTAACCAAGGAGACATAACACAAGCCCAGTACTTACCCAGCTATTAGTCCTAAACCCACATCACCTTGAACACACCAATTTATTCTTGACCAAACACACGCTTCACATTCGTCATACTAACTTTTGATTTCCTTCAGAGACCTACCTAACACCTATATCTATAATACCTGCCAATAAGACTTCCTATGATTAACTCTATCATACGCCTGTTGGAAATTGATGAAAAACCTAATATAATTTATACTTCTTTCCCTCATTTTCTCAATCATTATTTGTTTCCAATTGTTTTATTAAGATTGTCAAACACATCCTCGTACCACTTCGAGGAACCGCACTTTTGTATTCACCAGAATCAGTTCCCCTCAGTTTCACTCACGCACTCTTTTCAGACAAATACCAGCATACCTTCCCATACAGTACTACACTCGATAAACTTATTCCCCTATGGATTTCTACAGTTCACCTAATTTCTCCCTTCCTAATATACAAGGGTAATAAATGAATTATTACACGCTCTCCCCATCCCTTGGAACTATACCTCCATACAACGCTTTATTACACAACTTCCAAATCCATCAATCACCATCTCGCTCCGCTCTTGATCATTCACTACAGTAATGTTATCTATACCTGCGATTTCCATTCTTTCAACTTTGTCTCACCCTAACCCATTACCTCCTTCCTTTTTACAATAACCTCATCCCCAATTACTATCCTTCTTGCACATCAAAAACCACACACATTCACTACCACCTCATCATTTACTTAATATTGTGCAGATTTTTCGGAAGTGTGTCTTTCCAACATCCCCTCCATCATTTATCAGTACAAAAGCAACCATCCCTAATCATTATTCTACACAGATTCACCTATTCTCATTCTTACCTTTCGCGCTTCCTTCAGAAGAGCTTCCTCTTTCTTTTGATTTCTCATCATCCTCCTTCCAACATGTTCATTTACCTCTTAGTTAATACTAAATACGTACTACAATTTTCAGTATTCTTTTTTCCTCCTTATATAATTCCATATATCTTTTTTTCAGAAACTTCTAATATTTCTTTTATACAATTGATTCCACGCTTCTTTGTTTACCTTTACCGCTTTATTCACCTCTTCTACTCACCTAGCGGCTTGTTAACATTCTTACTTCCTACTTTAGCAACATCCACACAATTCCTTTGCAACTACTAACAATTGCTTCCTTCATTGCCCCCAGATTTGTATTCAGTACTCACTTCACATTAAACCGATTTACTAGCGAGCGTTCTTACATACTTTCTTATTGTCTTGTCCACTTAACTTCTCACTCTAATTTTACCTACTTCCTTCCCGATCACCTTCCTCTCCATCCAAGCCCCCTAACTTTATTTACATTAGAAACATAATATTCCGTAATCCCCTTCCAACCCTCATGATTTAACATCCAAAACATGACTTCAACATCTCCTGCTTCACCAACACAAAACCAATCATACTTTTACTTCAGTACCTTCTCTACCTACACCAACTCGTAGTATACTTATGGATACTCTTGTGTTTAAAGAAGATATTACTTACAGAAATGAACTCTTCACAGAAAATCAATACCCTCCTACCATTCTCATTTTCTCCCCCCACCCCAAATCCACCTATTATACCATCCTATTTTTCACCTATCCAAACCATTCAGGTCCCCCAACAATACTATCAAATCTGAAGCTCCTACTCACCCATCGCAAGAAACATCTTCAAATTATCCCAAAAAACTCTACTCTTAGTTCAACGGTTCCCTCAGATGGACATTACGTCACAACACAAATTTAGACCTTTTCAAACTTAAATTTAACCATAGAATTTTAGATTCACACACACAAAAATCTACCATAGCTTTGTACACAGGTCACTCATCAGAATTGCAACTCCTCTTCTCCCTCTCTCATTCTCTTCCACACCAGCACGCACAAATTTCACATCCACACCCTCAATTTCACCGTTTTCCTTTCATCTTTGTTTCAGTACAGCTAGCAAACAAATTTGCCCTTTCTAAATAATGTACATCACCTCTCTCTCTCTCTCCTCACATTTATTCTCTGAATTCCATGGTACTCACGTTCATACAGATTTCGCGAAATTAGAATGAGTCGTAACGGCATCACGACCATCTCGAGGCAAGCGATCAGCATTCCTAGCAAGAGATAGGGGTAGTGGAGCCAACCCAACTACCACCGCCCCTTAGTCGACTTTCTACGACACGCAGACATACATGTGGAAAATTCTTCTACCCGCCCAGTATGATTGGTAGGGATGTCTTAAGGTGTATCTAGAAGTGGGTGTGTACTTTAATCATGTTGTATATTATGATATGTGGATAAATGTGGTTAGTAATTATATATATATATATATATATTTATATATAATATATTATATTATATATATATATATATATATATTATATATATATTTATATAATATAATATAATATATTATATATATATATAATATATATTTTATATATAGTATACTTATAATATATATAAAACCATAGTTATAGATAACATAACTTGTATCACTAGAAAGGAAGGAAGTAAGAAAGATAATATAGAATTTGGTCCAACCCTGTAGAATGTTGGAGAATGGAAGGAAGTTGAGAGTGCCCTGCTTACTATATGCAGATAGATGATTTGGTTTTGTGTGGCGGATCTGAGAGTTGGAGAGGATTGGTAGAAGGGTTTTTTAGAATGTGTAAAGGAGGGTTTGAAAGATAAAGGTAGATAAGAGTAAGGTTATTCGGTTGTGCAGTGAGGACAGTCCACCTGTGATGCAATTCATAATTAGATGAGACAGCAACTTGGGAAAAACAAGGATCTCAGGTTAAAAAAAGAAATATTATAGGATATAGTGGATGGAAAGGAAGCAATGATGCAGAGCTGTATATGAAAGTTGTGCGGGGAAAGTGGAAAGTGGCTGGTGCAATTAAATCCGTTGGTGTGATGTGAGGATAGTCTGAGTGCGCTAAGGTCATAGATGGGTATGTGAGCTACTTGGTTTTAATGATATTAGTAGGTGAACTTATTGGTCTGGAATAAGAGGTAATAGATGTAAGTTACAAAGTTCAGATGAAAAATCTTAAGGGCTTTTTAGGTGTGAGAAGAAATGAAAAAACTGAGGAATAAAAGGTAGTAGAGAGTGGTATGGTGTGAAGAAGAGTAAATGACGAGAATAAATGAGAGTACTCATATGGAAAGGATGGATATAGTCGGTTGGTTAAAGCGAATGTATAGTGGGGAGGGTGTTGGGAATCGACAGGTGGGAGACTGAATAAAAAGTGTTCAGTAAAGAATGCCTGAGGGAGAGGAATGTGTTTGGCAGAGGCGAGAAGAAAGTGCATAATAGAGTGAATGGGCGGGTTTTGTGAGGAGGTATGGTTCGGGCCTCACCCAGCGGATGAACCACACATTGGACGACGACGTCGGCAGTCCATGAAGCTCTAGGGTGGATTTTTTCTGACTGCGCGAGTTCTCATCTAAGGGTATAAAGGGAGGTGGGTGGTAAAGCTGGCTTTCTTTTCGACTTGCGTATTTTTCTTCTACTACTTCTGTTTCTAGGATGTTACCACCTTACCCCATCTATATGAAGAAGATTATTAATATACATAATACTATATATATATTATATATATATATTTATATATATATAATTTAGTAATATATATATATATTATATATAGTATATATATATATATATATATATATTAGAGTCTCAAAATTTGCATAAGGTTTCCGAAGTGGGTGTTTATTATCTAATTAGTGTTTGAAGATCTATGATAATGCAGAACTAATGACCTCCCAAACCGCCAAGATCTGTATGAGAATAAGACATTTACGATGAGAGCAAATGAGTGAGAAAATGAGAAAAGAGAATCTGGTTTTTGGGGTTTTTATGGACTTGCCACAGACGTATTACAAAATTAATAGGAATGAATCTGTGGCAAGCGCTAATGATAAATTTTTTCAAGATTTCCTTAATTCCAGTTGAATTAAGCTTTATAGCTACAATGAATGATATCACTACTAAATTTCATTATCATATCAATATTAATAATAAGAAAACTGATTTATGGAAAGTTATTTTAAAAATCTTTATGGAATTTAAAAGAATCTTCTAAGATCAAAAGTTTTTAACCAAACTTATCCTTTATAAATGACGACAGAAATATGCCGGAATAGTTTCCAATTCGTAACTTGCTCTTGAATCATTAGTCACCAATAGTGCATGAAGTAATTTATCCATTTGCAATTTTCATACTGTATCTCGAAATGTTCATACTTAAATCCTGCAAATATATATATATATTATATATATATTTTAATATATATATAATATATATATATATAATTTAAATATTATATATTAATATATATATATTATATATTATTATATATAATATATAAATTAATAATAATTATATTAAAGTCACCAGACTCACGGGCATATCCCTATTCAGGAGGGGAACTCATAATATTGCGTATCTAGAATCTGCCGGACATGGAATTGAATCCTAGCCCTGCCTCGCGTCTTGGACGCGATATTTATGAGATAATATAGTTCTTTGTTCTGTCAAACTATCAGTTATTTAGAGTAGGCCATCTACTTACTTTTTAATTTCATGAACGTAGTTGGGTCAGTAAGAGTAACATAATTCATGCAGTTAAAGACTATTACATCCTCTATTAACATCTTGTCCATTACATCCCAGATGGGAGCTGGGCTGTTTACATGCAAGGAACGAACAGTTAACAAAATATGGGACTAAAGTATAAAAAAGATCTCACGCCTTCCCACTTACAATAACTTAAAAGCTTTATACACCGCGGCATTCAAATCATTATGGTGACTGTTCAGGCGGGGATTCATCCTTGCCCACGAGCCACCAACGTACGCTTTGCATACAAAGTCCATCATACATTTCCTATTTGCACCATCATCTCGCAACCAAATCATATTAGTTTTCATTCAAAAAACCCATCTACTGACTCATTTCCAATTTTCTTCATTCCTCCCAGCCAGTCGATTTCACACAATCACCACCATATACAACGGCTTAACAAATTGAATTCATGCATCACATTTCATTGACAAACCACTTCAAACACTTCACTTTATGCTCTGTATTCACCTTTCGTCACACCAACACAGCTCCTTGTTTATCAAATTCTACTTATACCTGGATTACATCCCATTAAGGTTATCCATCTGAAAGGCTTTACACCTGTACATCTATACTTTTAATTCCAAGACTATAGTTCACAACTATACAATTAACGACACCAAACAGACCCCAATGCAGGACCCGTAATTACACTCAGAAGCTTAATCACCTTGCATTCTCCAGGGATTTAATCATTTTAGCCACCTTCCAACCACTCACCACTTTGCTATTGCCTCAGTATAATCTGTTCCTTTTATCGTAATTATATCTCAACAGTGTATATTACTTAGATATATTTATATAATATCCTATACTATGATTCTCACTCAAGATGTGACTAATATTTCCTGTCATGATACTCATACACTTGGCTTTACTCCTCTACCATCATCACACTCATTTCATTAAACAGTTATACTTTCAACCTCCCTCCCTTTACGTACACAGTCACTAACTCAACTCTGCCCATAACTCTAAACTCTTCAAGATTCTAATAATCAGACAAGGATCAATTCATCTAGTACGTATGTGAGCAGTAGTAGATATATAGGGTAACTCAATCCATATTTTCTTACTATATTTTCAATTTCCCAAATATCAAATCAATCTATATCATAATTATTGTAAAATACTTTACACTTTACAATATCTGTTCCAAGATGACAATTTTATAATGTACAATATCTGTTCCATGATTTTGAAGACTATAAAACATATTATCTGTTTACTTTATAGATCTAATAACATTCAATTTCGGTTTCACACCCATTGTCTTCTACACAAGGCTTTCACTGTCAACATGTACTATTTTAATTTTTATAATTATCTGAAGAGTATAGCTAACCACATATCACATACATACTTCATATTTAACAATCAGGCCCATAAAGGGAGCATCGCTTATTATAACTTCTGCCTTATATAACATAGGTCCTAAAGTAAGGCTAATTACTATATAATCAGAGAGCTGATACGCGTCTATTACTGCTGATCTTTCCTGAGCTCTCGATTATCAGATAAAATACAATATTCATCTTTTCTTCTTCTTTTTTAGTCTTTGATGCTGCTGACTGCTGACTGCTGTTCTTAATCTGTGTTTACACATTCATCGACTACTGCCATCTTATTCGAGCAATATATCTCCTATTCTCTTCAAACCATTCCTTATTCTGATATTAAAATTTTGATATTCATTTATCCTAATATTTTTCGAGGTACAGAGTTAAATTTTAGGGATATTTCCAAAAGATGAATGGGATACTAATAACTGTTATGTGAAGAGAAGAATTATAGAGGCAATCAGATATATTACTCTTAATGTAGTTTTTTTTGTAAAATTGAAAAAAAAAATTGTAAGAATCTGTTCTCGGCCTAATAATATAAACTCAGCTGAGTTTAAAGTTTTTTCAGTATTCAATATTTTAGAAAATAGTTAGTAACGTGAGAGTTTGCCCGGAAAGATGACAATTCTATCATTTAGAGAAATATAAAAATGAGCGTGATTAGTATTGTGTGATGATTCTTTAATAATAATATTAAAGGAAAGACGATAATATTTTTAATATATTGAGCATTTCCTAATTCCCTCTACTAGTATAATCTTTAAGTAAAAATGCAATACTGACATAAACGTGAATATATATATAAAATCATATATGTGGATAAGGATTAATTGAGCATTATAAGGATGGAGAACTACTGTATTAAATATAAACGAAAATATTTTAAAAGATGATCATTGCTTATTTTAAATGATGTTGATAAGAAATAAGAAATATAATAGTATACGTATACTAAATTTTTATATGAACTTTTAATTTTAAATTCACATTTTGCCATAGCGAGGACAACAGTTTCCTTTTCAATATACTTAATTATTATCAGTCTTAGTAGTAAACCTTTAAGAAATTTCAAATCATACTTTTGTTTAATCAATCTCCATATTATATTAGTACACTAGAGGAGGGTCGTTCATTCCTGAGCTGCTCTTTAGGAGCGAGGTCGTTTTAAAGATCTTCAACACGTTTTTAAAATCATGGATTGTGCTCTGGTATGTATCTCGGTGCGTTATTTTGCTGTTTTTTCCTTAATATAAAGCTGTCATGGCTATCAGCCAAGCTAGAGAACATAAGGGAACCCTAGCAGAAATATTATATTAAGTAACTATATATATAGATTACTAGATATACGTATATATATATCATCATATATTAAGTATAATATTAATTATAATATTATATATATATTATATATATTATTATTATATTAATACTATGATATTGTAATATTATTAATATTAATATAATAGTAATTATATCTTTAATATATAAATATAATTATTATATGGATTATATTTATATGAATATATTATAATATATATAATATATATAAGTATATATTAAGTATACTAATAATATATATACTATTAATACTATATATATATATATATATATATAAATCGGGTTTGACATACCTATATATTCTATATTTTGTAGCTCAGAGAATAAAGACAGAGCAGACATCGATGACACAGCAAAGAGAGACAATTATTAATTATAGTGAGAGGGTGTAATCTTCAATTGAGCGGTCTCGAGCAGGGTGGGAACGCTGCTGGTATGACCGAGGAAGAGAATTAATAGTAGATCTACATGTCTATCTATTTTATTACTATGTTAGTTTAATGTATGTTAATGA